>CATIWR010226404.1:0-10986 GCA_949677035.1 Omphalea diandra | reverse complement strand
TTTTAATATTTAAAAAATATAAATCAATATATAAATATATTTTTTTAACATTTCAAATATAAAAATAATTTTAGAATTTGTTTGTATTAACATTATATTTATCATTATATAAATTTTAATTTCATATAAAATCAATTAAATTATAAAATAATATTTTTTTGTCATTATACAATACAATTATATATTCAAATGTTTTGTTTAATAAAGGGCATAATTGGAAATGTAATAAATATTTTCTCTCTTTTCCTTCCATATTTGGTTATCCAAATAAGGGAAAATAAATTATTTTCCTTCCTCTCCTTTTTATCCAAACATGAGGGAGAAAAATAAGAAAAAAAATAAAATTTATTTTTCTTCCGTATTTTCTTTCCTCCCTATGAATTTTTGCCAAACACAGGGTAAATAACTGACTCTCACATGTTTTCATGTCAAGCAGACTTTAAGAATCTCTAGTCCCTCGAAATCTATGGTGTAGAGGACTCACTGACAAGGATGTAACTGGCATACCGTTAATACTGAAATCGTCATTTTTCACATTACCGTGCGATATCAATATCATAAAATTATAAAACCGATACTGATATCATTAAAAATGAAAACCATAAAAACCAATACCATTAAAATTATACGGTATTTGCGATATTATTGATATCGATACCGAAAAAATGTAGCAAAATTTTTATTTAATTTTATCCAATATTTTATGTTTTATTGATGTTAATTATATTTAATTATGCGGTATTGACAGTATTACCGATACCAATACCGAAAAAAATGTTAACAAAACGCACCATTTCGTTCCAACAAAACGCACAGTTTCGTTATTGATAAACTGTCAGTGTACCGTTAAACCTTTTCCAATAACCGAAACCGAAACCTCAAAAACTTAAATCTTAATCCCGAAAATTTTCGGTAACTCATGGTTTCGATTTTGATTTGATTTAGCGGTTCGATTTTGGCGGTATACCGTTTAAAAACCGTGAAACTTACACCCCTACTAACTGATGTTGAGCTGAAGAATATTGAAGATGTAGCCCACCTCCGAGAGTGTTGAATCTATCACAAAATAGAGGTCTGACAGACAAAACTTTGGAGTTGATTTCTGGTAGCAGCTGCTGGTGAATCAATGTGTATGGTTTTAGGGCTCCTAAAGCAGTGAGGAAGAAAGTAGGGAGGTTAAAATTCACTTGCACTTGGGAGAAATGAAAAAGAATGATTTTTTTTTCTATTTCAATAGATTTCTATGTTGCCGTATAATTTTTATGAAAAATAGCTATAATGGGCAAATAAGTAAATCAAGAGATTTACACTTCACTTTCACCTCAATTGGGGGGTGCCCGTGACTGAGATTTTTTTTTTTTTTTTTTTTTAAGCGATGTCCATGTCACATAGTTGCTCTCACAAAATTAGAGCAGATTGTTAGTGTTAGCAAGAGAAGAGGAGAAATTTTATAAATCCCAATTAAAGGAAGTCATTACCAAAGATAAGGATTGAATCCGAGACCTCTTGGTCTGGTAAATCACCCTTTCACTACTAAACTGGGATCATTTGCAACCGCGACTGAGATTGCGGAGCATATTAATCATATTTTCACCCCTTTTTTTTTCCCACTCCTCACTTCCACCAGGTTCCCAAGCAAGGGGTGACAATATCCTCTAATTTCTCCCACTCTTTCTTGTATTCCCCAACATTTTCATCCATTCTCAAACAAAGTGTTAGTGTTTCTGTACTCGAAAGTTCCACTTGGTCAGTCATGCTGCATTGCAACTTCTATCAAACTTCAACTCCTGCACGGTGCTGCTACTGACACCTTTAATGCTTGGACCTTGAACATCGGCATTTTCTGTTAATATATATGGCCCAAAAAAAATGGTTATTCCTGGACATATGTTAAATAAGCTGAAAGATCGTTTCCTTGTTAAAATTTTACTCAGTATATAAAGCTAATATGAGTCTCTAATCGATTGTTCAGAGCCAGCCTGCACCACTTGAGATGATCGGTTTTGCCATGTTTATTTAGTTTCTTGAGGACCAATGCAGTGTAGGGTTATATTCCGAGGACTTGTTTAATGTTCCCATACTTGCAATGTTAGTTGCCCAACAGCCATGAATCTAGCTATCCGTCTTTGTTGGGCACTCAAGAACCCTATGTAATCCTGCATAAAAATTCAGGTAGAATTAACTGGGATCTAAATTGACTGGTGGCCTGCTTTTTCAATGTAAATGTACGATTGACGGAATTGGTGTCATTGAATGTTTCAAAGTCTCTCATATGAGGGATTGCACTACCTGAATTGCAAGGTGACTGCTTCAGAAATCAAGAAGCTTCAGTTAACTGTGCTTCATAAGTGGTCAGGTTTCGGCCGGAATAGTGAGAGAGCCGTCATAAGGCTTCCTGTAAATAGCCTGCCATCAACCTAGAATAGTTTCATTTACAGTTTAATAAATTATGTTGTAAAGAAACAAAGAGGTTGGGCACAGGGGCATGATAGATGTGAAGAAAGCCAATGTTACATGTAGATATGGTTTGCTGCTGAATCGACTGTACATAGTTGCTTATGTTTGGGTTTGGTTACAACGTACTGTCTACACTTTGTAATGAAACACGCTTGAAGGATGTCAGAACCCTGCTAGTGATTTAATTAAACATGCCAGAAACATACATGTAAATATATATTCAGAATTAGTTTTGCATTATTTTGTATGTAATGTCATCAGGTTTTACGTGAAGACATTTTCTGGTTCTGTGGAAATGGTATTTCTGAGATGTAAATATTTTCAGGATTTTTCATTCATATTTTCCCCTTTTGTTTTGTGAATTCACCGCTCTTTGTTTTCACAACGTCATCAATCATTTTTATCTGCCATTTCCATGTAGAATGCTCTTAGTTAGCCTTTTACATGTTTGAACCATCTGAGTCAAGTCTTGATTGGGTTAGTCCACAACGTGTTGAATTGGTAATAAAATGAAGCAACAAAATAGTTGATTTACAAATCGTTGTTTTAAGATTTTGAAGTCATAGTTAGCCTATGCAAATATTCTACTGGCAAAATGGATTCTTTCAGTCAGTCATTTCTACCACATCTCAAAGTACCAGAGCACTCCTTATTTCATGTAAAAATACTTATCTGACAATCATCAACTAAAACAGGAGAATCATCAACTAAAACAGGATGTCTCCCTTAGAGTGGTTAAAATTTATGTAAAGTAGCAACTAAGAGTACCTTTCATTATGGAAAAACAAGTCAATAACGTTTGTTTCCTAAAACACTAATTAAACATGACTACCTACTACAAATGTTGCTGTCAACTCAGAATTACAAGCTAAATGACAAAGTTATGCATTATTGCTACTTGACAAAACGAATGACCAATACACGGTATCCTGACCTGTGGACTGTTGATAGTGGTGATGCAAGTGAAGACAGAAATTAACAAAAACGGAAATCTCTGCCACTTCATCTTGTCCCCGTAAAAGAAATGGACTTTTTTCTTGTGTTATAAATATTGCTTCTATGTTTCTATTGGTACATAGCTGAAAATGAGTTTTGAAGGTACATTGCAAGGAACCTGCAAAACATATAATTACAGTCACATAGTGCAAGAAAAGCACAGCAAGATGCATCTAATAATTGATGAGACAGTTTAGTAAGTGTATTATAATAAAAAGAAAGAACAAAAAAGCAACGATATGTAAAAATAATGCACTGAAAAAAAAAAAAAGCAGAAACAACAAAAACCCTGAACAGGCAAGCTAAATTTGCCGCCATGTTTTTGAAGTCCAAGATATAGAAAGTAAAAAGGTCTTGAATACTAAAAGTGATAAGGCATAGAGGAGTCACAACAACATAGATGGTGAAACAAATGCAAGCCAATCTGTATCTCTGAAATGAAGAATAAAGAGGCTACAACTCCAAATATGAACCTAGGTGGAGAGTAGAAACATCTTGTGCATTCAGATATCAAGTTTGACACTCATGTGGTCTCCATATGGTCAGTTCTCATCACTTCTCTATTATATCTCGATCACTTCTAAGGCATACATTATATGGTCCACTTAATGCAATACCTGATTTGTTATCCAATTGGAAGTTCTTCTTATAAATGAATTCATATAGAAACTGATGTATATAATGTAACGTGGACTAATTCCACCATTCGACTCCATTCAACATGTTAACAATTTTAGTAATGTTCTCATAATAACAGATCTAGCTAATGCATAACACCATCATCATCACATGATAACCACCTCTACATTGATAATTTTTCATTGCCAAGCATGCACCTTAGACAATTCTTACCAATCTTAGAAAAGGAAAGGTCACCTACTGATCTAGTCATGTTTTAGCTTGATTAAAAAATAAAGTGGGATTCATCTCAGTATATTAATATATGTACCTTAGCATGCAAGACTTCATCCTATCTAGTTGAAGTTTGAAGGCAGGATATAAAAGTTTCAAAGCATGCAACTCATGAAAACTCCAAAGCATGATAAAGTTTTGAAACTCGTCTCCGAAGTAATGGTTCTAGACGGAAGGAGGGAACCCCACTTTGATACTTTTTGGCTTCATACATCTCATTCCATGCCTGTACTATCTCATCAATTCTAAATCCTGCACCTGCAATCAAAGAAATTTAGTAGATATATTTCTTAGCATCTTAGAACTGATTTATTTCTGATGCAAAATTTCTTAGAAATCACAAGTTACCATTCAGTGCATTACCATTTGAAACATGGTTCTTTATCATAACAGCAATATCTGTTGGGGAAGCTCCAGCAAGCTCAAACTTCTCAACTGCAACATCCAAACTCTCTTGCCAGACTGGTAGGCCCAATTTGAATTCCATAATTGATCGCTCGTAGAGTATAGTACCCCATAGGAGATTAATCTGAGACCGCATGTTCTTGGCCAGTTCACCAGCTTCTTCTCCTAATACATCTTTAAAGAGCCCATCCAACACCCTATTCTCTGATTGAGATTTCACTTTAAGTGAAGAAAGTTCACTTTGGCACTGCACTTCCAAGTCTTCCCACATCTGCATGCCCTTTTCCATGTTATCCTCAGAACTATTATAAAGTAGTACAACTCCTTCAGAAGGCCATGATTCCAAGTCAGCATTGTTGCCAATTGTATAATACCAAGAAAGTTTTGCCTGCTCAAATTGCTGCATCCCTAGAGCTAGAAGAGCTTCAAAGAAATCAGGTTTGATTCTCAGTGCTGCTTCATATTTCTGACCTGCTTCTATATATTCCTTCTGTGCCCAATCGTATGCAGTTTTTATTTGTTCAAGCACTGATTCTTTCGAAGCATCTTCAGTGAAGTAAACCCTCTTCCGTGCTCTAGACATATGAACATTTCCCCAGTTGAACAATGCCAAAGCTGCCATCTCTTGGAACTTCCCTGCGGCTGTGTCAAAAAGGTCTTGTGCTTCTTCACTTGTAACTGCCTCTTCCATAGCCTCGGAATATACCTTAATACCAAGTTCATGAAGGCCCAGATATGCATCAGAATCAAATCCGACATGGTCCTTAAACAGCTTAGCAAACTCCACTATCCATTCATCAATATGACAAGATCTATTATCAGCTTCCTTGCCCTTTTCTTTGTTCCCATTCTCTGCAGCAAAATTTTGTACGTTATCCACCTTGTGCACCTCCACCTCACCATCAAGTTTCTCAAAGAACAGATCCTGCTGAGCATTGACTTTGACTAAATACAGCCTGATAGAGGCTTGGGATTCAGCTGATGCTTCAGCCAATCTCAGCTCTTCATCAGTGGTAATTGTTACCAAATCACCTTCTCGATCCCTATATTTGATAAGAACTGCTCCCGAGCCTGGAAATCGATCATGTATAACTTCCCTGAGTTGAAGAAGATTGCAAGTAAGAGGCAACTGAGCCCATCTTATGTCCTCCCCAAATATCAATTTTATGGTCTTCTTAGGTTCTTCCTTTCCACTGCTAATTTCCTCCTCGACAACCAGCTTATCCTCAGTCTGTTTCTCCTCAATTGGGCCATCAACCTTCTTCTTCTCAATTTCATCCACAGCCTTCTTCTCCTTAATTTTTTTAGTTTTCTTTTTCTGCTTCTTCTCTTTCAATGCTTTTGACATAGATGAAGAGCTAGGAGGTTCAACATAATCTGGAGGCAGTTCAATAACTGTATCATTCACCCTTAGCCCTTTCTGCTCGAGTGTTTTTTTCACCCTGTCTGAAACCTCTATTGCCATGACATTATTTGGCTCAATTTTCAAAACCGTACTAACATCTCGCAAAGCCAAATCCAGTCTATTCAAAGCTTCATAACACCTTGCCCTCTTCAACAGTGCCTTGCTATATTTTGGTGTGACCTCCAGCGCCAAATTACACTCATGGATGGCCCTAGGATATTCACTCAGACCCATCTGCATATAACATGCAGCCATGTTACTCCTAAAATAGGATACATCTACATGATTCTTAGGAATCAATTTGATGGCTTTTTCATACTTCATCACAGCTCCTTCATAGTCCCTCTTTTGAAACATCTTGTTTCCTTCCTCTTTCAGTTCTTGAGACATGGAAATGAAAACTGCAGTGTCCTTATCATGAGCTTTGGAGCTGTTATTCCCAACTATATTTTGCTTCGCATTACCATTACCTGACTGCCCTGTTCCCTTGTTCTTATTCTTTCCACTTTGCTTCCCCATTGAAAACTGAACAATCCTAATCAGACTAACTACAACCAAATATCAAACTAACTATAATTATTCTTCCCCCACCAAAACTCAAATCTAAACCAATCACACAATTCAGAAATTGATGACCAATGACAGACCAAGTTCTCAGACAAGGTAAACAACTGTAACCCAAAAACCACTACTGCATAAAAACTTCAAAATGGAGACAAGTAAATGGAAAAAGGAAAACTTCGAAGGATTCTTAGTAGTTTAGTCCAGTCCAAGATCAAACACATGGGCACATAAAAACCAAGCTCTTATAAAACAAAACCCATATACCAAATTCAAATATAACCTCCAATCTAGTGCCAATTTCAAAAACCTAACTTTCTCCCTCAAATCCCAATTGGATTCTTCCCCCTTAAGCACACCAGGAAAATAAAACAAGAAAAATTAAATATAACAGAAATGAAATATGATACAGTAACTTTTTTTTTTTTAAACCTAACTCCCCAGATCAGGATTTGCTATGCTCATCCAAAGGCAATAACAAATCCCAATTCAGGGAATAGCAAAAGACACCTAGTTCAGCTCAGAAATATAGCTTCAAGAAAAGGAGAGGGGGGGGGAAGTTTTCTCCTTTGGCAAGAAACTTATCTGGGAAATGAATTCAGGAGAGGTTAAAAGCTTATCAGAGATTTTCCAGGAGATTTTGCAGCTTGAAAAGAAAAATGAGAACCGAAAGGAAAACCAACGCGCCAATTAATATTTGCTTGTGCTTTTGTAATGTCTAAGATTTTCAGAGCTTAACGTAAACGCCACAAAAAAAGAAGTTGACAATGCGCCCCCATGTGAAATTTTTCTTTTTTAATGAAAAGAAAATCTTGTGAAGCTTTTTATTTGTATTTTTATTTTTTAATGTCTATAGTTAATTGGCATCGAGGAAAAACGATGCTCATTGATAGTTGTTAATTGCTGATAAAGAAAGACAGAAGAGGAGCGGTGGGTCGCACGTTGTCGTGAATTCCAAGTATCTTGGGGACGTATTATGGAAAGTTTAAGGCAAAGATCTCATTGACTAAAATGCAACACATCCATTTGTCTGCTTATTGATGAGTTTGCTAATTATGGATTATATTAATCAAACTGATATTCATCTTGAGATAAATGTGAGATTGAGTTACTTTTAAATATGTGTGTTTTTCTTTCATTATTTTGAATTTAAATTTATTGAGAATAATTTTTATAATTTTGTAAAATTTAATATAAATAAATTTATTTAAATTGAGCATAAAAATGAGAAATATTAAATGAATTTTAATAATCTCCCACTATATCAATAAAAAAAATATATTCTAATATAATGTGCATAATATTTTTATTAGAAAAGTAACAAGCTTATATCTTATCTTTTGCAAAAAAAAAATTATTTATTTATAAAACACATTTTATTGAATATATATTCCTGCTAATATGGAGGCGTCAAAATTTTAATTTTACCAATAATAATTGTTTACTTAGGTTACGTTCAAAGATCATTGTTTATTTGCCAAAATTAAATAAAAGATTATACTCATAATTTCTTAACATTTTGATTATTAAGTTAAATTTTATTTATTAGTGAGAGAAACTAGGCATAACAACATCTATATGCTAATTATTAGTATTTTTTACAAGCATAACAACTTCTATATATAATTACCATATGGTGAGAGAATCGTAACATTTAGTAGAGAAAGTTCAGCAAGTAGCTTATGCATCCAATGAGCATTACATAATCGTTGAGGATCTTGATTTTTTTTTTTTTTTAGTATATAAATTTTCATCTTATATCATTTCAAAATATTTTTTAACTAAATCCCTGGATTTTTAATTAAAAATTAGTTTCTAACATTTGTAAACTTGGTTTAAAATTTGTCTTTACTGATGTGTGAGCTAATTTAATAATATCTTTATTAAAAAAAATTCTAAAATTTAGAATTTAATTACATATTGTTTTGAATTACTGTATTATAACCTTAACTCTTAAATTATTGCTTTTTATTCAGCTTGTGTATAAAAATTAGAATAATTAAATTGTAAAACAAAAAAAAAGTGCACATTAGATAAAACTTTGTTTTTTGTTTTTGTTTTTTGTTTTTTTTGTGAGGAGAGAAGAATCTTTGGAAGGGTGTTAATAAGTTATCATGAGATTTATTAGGTTGCAAAAGATACTAATCTTTCTTTTCAATCATAGAGTTTATCATTCTCTTGGCATTCTCATAGCTAATCTAAAAGGTTCATATCTTCATAGCTAATCTAAAAGGTTCATACAATTACAATAAGCTCAATGGCATATTAAATATAAAGTGCAATGGCTTGAAATGAATACAATCCATTCCACATATAAAACTTATTAAAAGAAAACATTACGTAGCGATTGACAACTCTAACACGCACATGTGATCCAAGATTCCTAATTGAAGGATCAAGCAAGTTGACAAGGATGAAAACTAGTAGGTCCCACTTAAATCAGTGGCCATCCATTATCTTTTTTTTCCCGTCTTTTTGAGTAAATAATGTCAATCCCTTGAGGTTTGACATAATTTACTACTAAGGACCTTTATTTTTAAAATCAAACTATAAGATCATTTTGTTTTAATTATGTCAATAAAAAAAATCATTCAATTAATTTGACCATTAAATACATTTAAAACGACATTTTAAAATGACTATTGTGCACTAATAGAAATGACTCATGTAACCTCTTGAATTAGTCATGCATTGTGGTTTCTCATTTTCGCATTATAATTTCTTTTTTTTTAAATTTTGAAGGTTTCTATTTTATTTAATTTAGCTATTGTATGATTGATGAATGAAAAAGTAAAGATTTTATATATTGTTGTATTTAAATGAGCTCCTTACATTGTAAAATCTCAAAATTAAAAAAAAAAAATAGATGAGTCATTGGAGTTTATTTTTGTTGGCTTGTAAGATATTGAAGGGCATAATTGAGAAAAAGAATGAAGTCTTTTTTTACTTTGGCAATTTTAAATCTGACTAATAGATATTTAATGTAAATCTAATAGTGACCAACAGAATTAAAATTTAAGGATTGCATAATTTAATTTAAAAAAGTCTTAAATAATGAATTATAAGAAGAACACTCAAGTTTAACTATAATATTTATAGTTAATTCTTTTATGTTGGTTTGAAAATCATCAAAATTAGTCAAAGATGGAGATTTAGATGAACAAAGAAAGTGATTTTAATATGGGATGCTTAAAATTGGTTTGGACAGGGAAAATTGCTCGCTTTCTCAATTCAAAAATGAGATTAAGAAATTGAAAGTAAAAATGAGAAAAATTGTGATTTTTTGAGATTTTGAAAGAGTTGTGGATTAAAGGAAGATCTGAAAGAGATTTTGTTAAAGAAGGTAGAGATTGAATGGTAAAGACAAAGAGCAACAAGTAAGAGATGGGTGTAGGAGGGTGAAGAGTAATTTTGATATTTTACTAAATTTGATGGCAAACTTAATCTAGTGGTTCCCAAATAAAGAGAGAATTTTGCATATATTTTTTAGCCTTTTTGATGGATGAATCATGGATAGCAATAAGAAGCTTAGTGTAGGACCCTAAAAATTTGCCTCCTGACGCCGCACCAACACATTGCCCAATATGGCCGCAAACACATATGATGTGAGACAAAGTAACGAACTTTATGGGACCCTTACAAACTGACGATTAAGAAAGGAGTAGCTGTTTCCAACTGCTATTACGAGGCAAAGGTTAAGCACAGTGAATCCTCATAGGGACAGACATTAAGCCCACCTCGATTTATTTTCTTTCTTCTTGTCTACTTCTCCACTTGTCTTGGTATTTTTTAAGGTGTCCATTGCTGCTGTATTGTGGTCTGGTATGGCGGACTTTGTAAGCTTAGGCATGCATTTGTGTTCTAGACAAGGAACTAAAAATTTTAGATCATTCTTTACACTAATTTTTTTTCCCTGATTGCGATGCTGCTTTTTTTTTTTTTTGAAAGTTTAGATCAAAATATTCACCAATGACTTGTAAGAGTTAAGATAAAAGATTTAAACATACTCGGAATGATAAATATTATAACTAAATAAAAATTTTTAAACTAAATATTCATAGTAATTTGTGTCTTTTATTTATAAAATTGTTTAGTACAATATAAATTTATCATTTTTTAGGCAGTCAAATTATTTTCTAATTAATTTGCACGATAAGTAATTGAAATTAAATTTTACATAACGTCAAAAGTGGCACATCTTGTCTAGCGATTTTAGAAGTACAACTCTATTATATATATATATATATATA
>CATIWR010226389.1:0-45313 GCA_949677035.1 Omphalea diandra | reverse complement strand
AATAAATTCAAGACATAACTAAATATTTTTGACCAAGTTAAAATGAAAAAGAGGGAACTACTAAGCAACTAATGAGTCATTCATACAATAAAATAAATAAAATATCAAAACATATTTTTTAAAATATATATATATATATATATATATATATATATATATATATATATATATATATGAAGAAAGAAAAATAAAATAGGAAAAAAATAAAAACAAAATTATCAAACAATACAAACTTTCCCCCACACTTAAGACACATGGTCCTCAATGTGGAGAAGAAGTTTTTAGCACGACAAATAAATAACACACTAAAAAAAAATGGAAAACAAAAACAAAAAGAATAAAGGAACTATGAAACTTTCCCAAAATTTCAAGAAGCAAGAAGACAATCGGGTGTCGATGCGATCGACTGTTGCTGTAGTTTCTATCAATGATGGAGGGACTGTGGTTGATGGAGAGGGGGAGGGCTCGGGATTTGAGGAGGGGTGCAAAATAGGGGAGTTGTTTTTTAATGTTTTATATTTATTTATTTATTTATTATTATCATTATTTATTATTATTATTATTATTATTTATTTTATTTTTATTATTACTATTTTTGAATTCCCTTTGTACACAACGCACATGTGTGCATTAAGACCTGCACAAAGATTGGAATAAGGCTGCTATTGGCAGCCCATGTGCGGTCCTCAACGCACATATGTGCGTTGATGCGCACATGACCTGCCACTAAGTCTTTTTTTTTTTTTTTTGGTAATGAAGAAGTCAGCTTGTGGCAGCCCATGTGCGGTGATGCACACATGACCTGCCCCAAGGTGCACAGAGTCTGTTTTGTTGTGTTTTCTTTTTAAATTCCTAAAAACAACAAAAAAAACACCCCAAAATTACATCAATTAAAACTTCTACACAAATTAAATTTTTATAATTTTGTATTTTATATATATATAGTCCCTTATGTATACCAACGCACATGTGTGCATTGGTTGCCTTCTAAGACTGGACAAGGCTGCTTGTGGTAGCCCATGTGCAGTCCTAACCGTACATATGTGCGGCTTGAACCCACAAGCACTGCCACAAACGGGTTTTTTTGGAATTCTTTGTGCGGCGACACGCACACATGTGAAACAAAAACCACACAAATTTTGGATTTTTTTTCGATGGAGCTGTGAGCAATTTTACTTAAATTTAAGAAATTTTAACTTTTCATGAACTATTTTCTTATAAAACTCACATTTGAGATAAAGCTTCAAACGATGACTGTTCATTTGAAATGTACCTTTTTAAGGATGAGTTACCTTGACTGTGCCATAAGGAAAAATTTGTTTGACGGTGAATGGTCCGAACCATCTAGATTTGAGCTTACCTGGAAATAATGTAAGGCTAGAGTTATAAAGAAGTACTTGATCTTCTTCATTGAACTATTTGGATTGATGAATCCTCTTGTCGTGATACTTCTTGGCGCTCTCCTTATACAATTTAGAGTTCTCATATGCCATTAATCGCCATTCCTCGAGTTCATTTATTTGATGTTTCCGCTTCTCACCTAAGCATTGGCAGTGATCACATTGCTCTACATACCTTTGGGCATCCTTAAAGATAGTCAGCCAATAAAAACCTGATTCGTAGACTTTTTGGGCTGTCCTATTTGCATTATAATGTCCTCTAACAGGTCCAACATGACAATGCTCTAAGATTTCCCATCCTTCCAAAGTTGGGACACATCTCTTCACAATTTAATCCGTACAAATTTTGAACAAGTAAGGGTCCTCCCAAAAGTACTTCTTCAAATCTGAAAATAACTTTCTCTTTTGATGATGAGACATTCCCTTTGGTAGAACTTCACCTGCTAAAAAATTTGTCATGTCAACAAACCATGGAACATCCAAATCACTTACCTCTTTGATGCCATAAAAATGATCCTCAGGAAATTGATCATTGATCTTTGCTTCGTTGAGCTTTTCTAAATTTAGATTCTTTAAATGAGATAAATGGTCAACTGCTAGGTTTTCAGCACCATTCTTATCATGAATCTCAAGATCAAACTTCTACAACAATAAAAATCTATCGAATTAATCTAGATTTTTTGCATTTGATTTAGTGAGCAAATAACGTAGAGCAGAAGGGTCAGCATAAACAATGACTTTGGATAATATCAAGTAAGATCTAAATTTATCAAATGCAAAAACCAAAACTAGTAACTTATTCTCTATAGTTGTGTAATTATCTTGGGCATTTATGAGAGTCTTGCCAGCGTAGTAGATGGGCTAAAAATGTTTGTCTTTTCACTGTCTAAGAACTATGCCTATTGTAAAGTCACTTGCATTACACATTAGTTCAAAAGGAATAGTCCAATTCGGAGCTACCATAATTAGGACATTGGTTAGTTTTTTATTAAGAATGTTCAACGCTTCTAAACATTCTTGAGTTTTCAAGCAACTTAGTTAAAGGCCAAGTAATCTTAGAAAAGTCCTTAATGAACCTCTTATAAAGCCCGACATGCCCTAAAAAACTCCTAATTTCCTTAATTGAAATCAGGGGTGGCAACTTGGAAATAGTTTTAATTTTTGCTTTATCTACCTCAAGCCCCCTACATGAGATTTTGTGCCCTAACACTATACCCTCTTACACCATAAAATGACACTTTTCCTAATTTAACACCAAATTGGTCTCCTCACAATGTCTAAGCACTCTTTTCTAGATTATCAAGGCATAAATCAAAAGAGTCACCAAAAATAGAGAAATCATCCATGAATACTTCCATAATATTTTCCACAAGTTCATCAAAAATTGCCATCATGCACCACTGAAAAATAACAAGTGCATTGCACAATCCAAAAGGCATTTGACGATAAACAAACGTACCATAGGGACAAGTAAATGTCATTTTTTATTGGTCCTCTAGAGCAATAGGAATTTGAAAGTAACTAGATAGACCATCTAAGAAGCAATAACACATATGCCCTGATAGTCGCTCTAGCATTTGATCTATGAAAGGTAAAGGAAAGTGATATTTTCTTGTGGCATCATTCAACTTTTGGTAGTTAATGCATACTCTTCACCAAGTGACAGTTCTTGTGGGAATCAACTGATTCTTCTTGTTTGGAACAACCGTCACTCCTCATTTCTTTAGTACTACCTGCATAAGGCTCACCCATGAACTGTCATAAATAGGGTAAATTACTCCTGCATCAAGTAATTTAATCACCTCAGCTTTTACAACTTCTTTTATGTTAGGATTTAGTCTCCTTTGTGGTTGCACAAATAGTTTAAAGTCATCCTTCATAAGAACTATGTGTGTAGAAAAAGAGACTAATTCCTCTTATATTTGAGATCTTTCAAGAAATTGCCCTATTGTGTTCCTTAGTACAGTTAAAAGTTTCTCTTTTTGCTCCTTTTTTAGATTAGATGATATAATCACTAGGAGTTTTGAACCTTTTCCCAATAATGTATACTCTAAATGCTCAGGCAATTTCTTCAACTCTAACATAGGTGAGTCTTCAATGGATGGTTTTAATTTATGCTCCGTACTCCTATCCATTTCTTTAAAGGCTTTCTTCTTATTATTAGATCATTAGCCTCTAGATAGGCTACTTACTCATTGCTCATATCTTCCTCCTTACTTGTCTCTTTACCTTGAACAAGACAATTGCTCTAACGGATCTTGAGAGATAATTGCCTGCATATAATCGAAAATAGCAAAATACATGAAATAACAAGTGTCATCTTGATCAAGTGAGTGTTTAAAAGCATCAAAAATTTTAAAGGTCACTTATTTATCTCCAACCCCTCAAAGATAATTTACCCACATTAATATCCATCCTGTAGCAAAAAGTGGTCGACCCAAAATTAATGAAACCTTAACAAGTATGACAAAATCAACTTGAAAAATGAATTTATCTACCTTAATCAACACATCCTTAATGAAACCTTTAAGGTATTTAACTGACATATCATCTAATTGAATGCTCATTTTAATTGGTTTAGGCTCCCTTAATCTTAACTTAGCAAATAATTTGTAAGGCATTAGGTTTATGCTTGCCCCTAGATCAGCTAAAGCCCTATCAATTGTCAAATCACCAATAATCCCTGGATCCTTAAGCTTTCAAGGTAGCTTATTTTGCAAGATGGCTGAACACTTGTCACTAAGGATCACTGTAGATAACTCTTCAAGTCTCTTCTTGTTGGCTAGGAGTTCTTTAAAAAATTTCACATACTTGGGCATCTGCGAAATAGCTTTAGCAAATGGTAAGTTAATATGGAGTTGCTTAAAGAGTTCAAGAAACTTACCATAATGTTTATATAAGCGATCTTTCTTAAGTCTCGCAGGATATGAAATAGTAGGTTTGAATTCTTTAACCAACTTAGGACATGCATCACTTTGGTCTTGGGTCTCCTCCACACTCTTCTCCACGATTGGGGCTTTAGGTTCAGCTTGAAATTCTTTTTCGTTCTTAAGGGTGATCACTTTCACATGTTCCTTAGGATTTGTCTCTGTATTAGTAGGCAAACTCCTTTGCGGCCTTTCTAAAATCATTTTAGCAAGTTGTCCAATTTGATTCTCTAAATTATGGATGGAAGCTCCTTAATTTCTCAACATCGTGTTATGATTCTTCAAAATGGCATCTTGAGCTTAGAGTCGAGCATCAGAAGCTTAGATGAATTTGGTCATTAGCTTTTCCAAATTTGATTTCTTCTCTTGGGGTGGTTGTTGCTATTGTTGGTACCCTAGTAGAGGATTATTCTTTTCTTGCCCTTGGATCCCCATGAGAAATTTGCGTGGTTTCTCCATCTTGGATTATAAGTGTTACTATAGGGGTTATTTTGTGATCTTAGAACATTCCCCATATAGTCCACTTGCTCTTGTTGTATTCCAAGCATATTAGGACAATCTTCGCTTTTATGTCCCATTCCACATGAGTCACATTGCAACACTTGATCCATTTGTGGTGCTAAAACTAATCCATCAATCTTCCTATTCAAAGCTTCAACCTAACTTCCCAAAGTAGTGATTGACTCAAGATTATACATACCAGCATGTTTGTTACTCCTTGAATTTGTTTGCTACTGATATCCGTTCATTGCCATCTTCTCAATCAATGCTTGAGCTCAATCTGGTGTCTTATTATTGAGAGGGCCTTTTGTCGCTGCATCTATCATTTGATGAGTCATTTGATTCAATCCATAATAGAATGTCTGAATCTGAAACCAAGTGTCCAACCCATGTTATGGGCACTTCTTCAACAAATCCTTGAATCATTCCCACATCTCTTAAAGTGACTCAAAATCAGATTGAATGAACGATGAGATATCATTTCTTAATCTTGCTGACTTCACAGGTGAAAAATAATTCAACAAGAACTTCTCTGTCATCTGGTTCCATGTAGTAATAGAACCTTTAGGAAGTGAGTTCAATCACCATTTAGTTTTTCCCCTTAATGAAAATGGAAATAACCTTAAATGAATGGCATCATTCGTAGCTCCATTGATTTGAAAAGTATCACATATTTCCAAGAAATCAGCTAGATGATAATTTGGATCCTCATATTGCAAACCATCAAAATACACTAGCTGCTACACCATTTGAATGATATTAAGCTTGATTTCAAAATTATTGGCTGTAATAGTGGGTCTCACTATGCTTGTTCCAGCATTTGTCACAATGGGTTTGGCATAGTCAAACATAGTCATTTGATGATCTGCCATGAGTACTATCTCTTGATTATGATCAATCTTCTGTTCACGCTTTTGCCTTAAATTTTGATGGAAAGTTCTGTACATTTCAGGATCTTTAGGTTTTAGCTCAGTTGTGTTACTTTGAGTCATACATCGCTAAAGTCCATGAAAAGAGTAGAAACCACAACAAAACTAAAACAAGAAGGGTAAAATGAGACGAAAAAATTATGAAAAATGAAAATTGGCTAAATTAATAGATATAAAGTGTTCCTAATAGTTTAGTCCCCCGCAATGGAACCAAAAACTTGATACGGTCTGAGGCCAACACCTATATATCGAGTAGGCAAGTGCACTTATAGAGTATAGTATAGTATAAGAGTATCGAGTGTCAATCCCTCAAGGACTAAAAGTACCAGTATTAACTCTTTCTCTATTATTTAGCCGATAAATTTAAGTGAATTTATTAACTAATTAAAAACTAAAATAAATTAATTTGACAAACTAGAATAATGAAAATATGAACTAGTGGGAAAAAGGTGACCAGTATGGCAAATAACACTCAAGTATTAAATCCCCTTAAGACTTATTGAGAAATTAATTTTCCAATAATATAATCTAATTCAATATTTATAGAACCATGAAAATCCCGTTAATATATTAAAGTCCTTCTCAAGATTATTAACATCTAATTCTAGGTTGATTAATTGGAACTCTTCCTAATTAAAACCCCTAAAATTGCATTATAGTTCTTTAAATTTCACTATTAGGTTTGACTCTAATCTAGAGGATTTATGCTATTCTATCTTTAGGGGTATATGCAACTGCTTTCAATTGTGCTAAATCTATTCAATAACTTGATTTCTCAATCTAAATTTAAAGAATTGTAAAATAAAAATCAATACTCTAGATATATCAATTTAAAGAGATAAAGAGCAAATACAATTGAATTCCATAAATAATGAAAAGATTGTATTATTTAAAGAAAATCACAATTAAAAACTCATCTTAGGGTTCATCATACCTAAGTGCCTAACTAATTTAGTTCATAATGAAATTACCAGCCAACATCAAAATAAAAAGAAAATAAAATAGAAAAGTTTTCATGATAAAACCCTTGTATTCTTCAATTCTCTTCAAGCTTGATCGTTGGCCAATAATTCTCCTCTTGTGGATTGCTTCTTCTCAAGAAAAATAAAAATAAACAAAAGACTTCTCTCTAGAAAAGTAAAATAAACAAAAACTCTCTCCAAAAAAATAATAATCCTCATAAACAAAACCTTCTCCTCTATTTATAATCTCATACTCCCCTTCAAAATAGGAAAAAATATATTTTCCTCATCCATTTAGGAAAATAAAAAATAATAAACTATCCTATTTTGAATAGGGCCTAGTGAAACTTCTAGTTCTATATGAAATCCTCTTTTGCACGGACTCTTCCTAAATTGTATTAGGAAGTGACTAAATTCTGTTTGAAAAAATATCAGAACTGGTCAATGAACTGTCAAATTTTTGTTTAGTCCCTAAATTTTTGAAACAACACAATTTCACCCATAAAACTCTCATAATCCATCAGCTCCAATTTCCAGGATTTCCTACAAAGTTACAAATTAACAGCTAAAAGTGAGACATCATCTGATATTTTTCTTCCAAATTAGACTCAATTCATAATAAAACTAACCCTAAAAATACTAAAAATAAAGAACTATCAGTCACTATGATTGGGATCTAGGTTTTTATCTTTGTTTGTTAGCTTATATGCTTTGTGGAAAATTAATATTGCTTTTGTTCGTTTGCTAATTTGGTTGTATTAGTTATTGAATATTATGCACCATTAGAGGTGAGTTCTAAGTTCTTTTGTTTTTGTGTGTGTGTGTGTTGTACTTACAAGTCGTGATTTGTTAAAATTATGTGTCAATTATGACTATGGCTTATTATGAACTTGATTACTTAAATTCATATGTGCATATTCACATATTCTTTTGGTACACCTTTCAATTGTTCTAAGGTTAATAGAACTAATTTGATCTTCAAGAAGGGTGAATGTCTTGTCAAGGGATGATCAAACGTGAGCTATATGGGACTGTGTCTCCTACAGTCACTCATATACTTAAGTTAGTATAGAAAAAGAGAGCTTGAGAATGTAAGAATGTGATAATAAAATCCTAGCAAAACGTACCTCTATTATAAGGGTGATGGATATTTATACCCATATTTTTTCTAGATCCTTCCTACTAATGCCAAGGATAGTATTTGTTATCCTTATCTGCATTGTCTCGAGATATGTGAAAAAGTATGTATTGCATAATCTCCTAATATTCTTCGAACGCTACTTATTCTTTGTCTTTAGTGGATTCTCTAAACAGTGTGGCCATTCAACTGTTTAGTGTTCATATTTTGGTGTTCTTTTTAACTATTTGCTTCTCTATTGTTCAATTTTGAAGTGTTAAATTCTACAGGAAGTTTGTCCCTTTATAGGGTAAATGCCCTATATGCAAGGGTTAGGTGTCCATTATTAGGGTATTCAGTTGCATGAATGCTATAAATAGTGCCCTTTAGAACGATTATGTGTCTAGCATTGATGTTAAATGGCTTTCTTTCTATTTGGTATTTTTATGAATGAAGACTAGCTCTAAAGGTCTCCAATTTAAAGGGCACGTGTTGAGAACGAATACATGATTCTAGAGGCTTTCAACTTGTGTGTCCCTTCAACTATCGTGTCACCTCGATTCTCATGCTGATTGATATTCCCAAAGTGGATTGTTAGTTTTTACAATTATTAAAGGTATGATTTGTAAGATTTTTTTCTCTCTATACAATAGGGTGTAAATTTCTTTCTGCCACTTTTGCCTCTTTTGCGAAACCACTGCTACATTTTCTTCTCTTTTTCTTTCTTCCATTTTTATGTGATACATTTTCATTTATGTTTTCTCATGTACTAGTTCTACAGATTTTTGCTTTAGCTTTTTTCTTTTTTCCATTTTATCTTTTCTTCTCATTAGGATTATGGCTGAGTTAATTGAGCAAGCCTAGTGTAAAAGTTAGGAATTGTGAGAGTTCTATTAGTGTTAAAGATTTGGACTACTATCATGAGATATATCAGATACCTTAATAGGTATCGACTATCCTATTATACTTATAATTATAGGGTTTTTGATCACACATATGCAAAGACTGTGGTTGTTCATTAGCAACAGATAGAGGTAAGTTTCTGATTTCCCTTGCACCCTACTTTTTTCAGCTATCTCTTTTATTGTTCTATCCTGTTAATCCAACCCTTACACCTTACTTTTTCAGCTATCTCTTTCATTATTCCATCCTGTTAATCCAACTTCATCAAAATGCAACCCAATACTGAACAACTTAATTGAGATTTACGGGTAAAGGGTTTAGCATTAACCATATCCATATTCAATACCTCTACAACCTCACTTATTGTAGCAACAAACCTTTTCTTTCTTTAACCTCTAAGGTGGAGAACAAAGCTATGGTTGGCCATCCTTCATCCTTGAAGGATTGGCTGGACAAGGTTTTCTTCATCCTCCACTTTTCAAATTTAATAAAACTTCCCTGCATCTTTTTGGATAAACCATTCTTTCCTTTACTCCTTATGAGTAAGGATAATGAGAATCAATTGTCCATGATCACTAATAAATCCTTAAAGGTTTAGCTCTCCTAGAGGAAGTACATTTGCTAATTTGTACGAAACTAGAACTAGGCAGTAGAGTTTCCTACTAGGAAATTAGAGGGGGTGATTACTCCAATGAAGAGGCTGAACCATCTAAATTGGCCCAAAAGAAGAGGAAGAGTAAAGGTACATAGTTCTCACTTTGCATTTTATGCTTTACTGATATTTACTAAATATCATATAATGCAGGTGAGATGGATATTTTAAAGATCGTCCCTATTAATTTGGATGCTCAGAAGGACATCCTAGAGATGCTTTCTCTATTCTTGTTCCAACTATGGTGAATGCTCCAAGTTGCTCCTCCTCATCCCCTAGTAAGAAGACACCTCTTTCACCTCTTTCGATGCCAAAAAAAAAAGGTAAAGGCAAAATGGTAGAAAAGGGGAAAAGAGGAATGAAGAGAAAATCCCCTTTTTTAGTGGATGAGAACAACTCTAAAGATGAGTAGGAAGGACAAGAAAAAATAGAGGCCTTAAGGGAGAAGTGCTTGAACCTGAGGAAATGGTTGAAGATAAATTTGAATGACACTATCCAAAATCTTGCTATTTATGATAAATTTTTAAACTTTGTCGATCTCTAGCCTAACAAATAGGATTACTTGGAGATCTCCTCTACTAATTTGGAGTGCACTAGTGCTATGTATATGCTAAGGGGCTACACGCGCTAAAGAAAAGTTAGAGAAGAAGATCTATAGTTGAAGTGTCTTTCATTGTAAATGTTCATTATGTTTCCTTATTTTTTATTTTCATTATTAGTTTTCTTTTGTCTAATATATGTGTACTTGTCCAAAATAGGTTATTCAAGAAAGAATAAAGGAGATAGTTCAACAAAATAAGGCTAAATTGAATAATCTTTGTTGCGCATATAATGAAGAGATGAAAATGAAGTCTCTCCAAGTTACAAAGCTAAATAAGGCCTTAATGTAGAGAGAATCAGAGTTGGCAAAAAAGGAGAAACAATTGGCAAAGAAGGACATCTACCTAAAGATTGATTATTCAGTAATAAGGGGTGGTCTTTATGATTATGTAGATAGTGCAGTCTCCTTAGGCCAATAAAGGGAAAATGAAATGTTTGCTTTACTTTCCCTGATCTTAGTGACATACTACAAAACTGTTAAGAAAGTATTGGAGCAAGAGCAACTTGCACTTGACTTGTCTAAGTTAAAGTGCATTGATCTCAATAAGAGGTATGAACCTTATGTTGCATGTGCTAAGAGAGATAACAGTGAAAAATCCATTTTCGACGCTCCCTATCCCATCGTTAGATATCAGCTGAACAATAAAACCAAGGTGACTCAGGTGCTCATGATTCTAGGACCTAGAGAGTCATCAAGCTCATGGATGAACCTAATACTTGATGAACAAAAAATGGTGTCCGACGAACTTCGAACAACCCCTTTTAGTTTAGAAGAGCCTATCCCCTTAGATATTCTTGATCCCGAAGGGGTTGTTCTTAATGAAGGTAGTTCTAATCCATTTCTTATAAAGGTTCCTAAAGGTTTGGAGGTGGTAAACTTAGAAGATCCTTCCTTTAATGACCCAAAGGAGAAGGTGGGTTCAAAAGATGTTCCCTTTGAAGGCCAAAAGGGGACAATAAATTTAGCAAATCCTTTTTCTTCCCACAAGTAAATTTTTGTACTTTATAACACCAATGGTGTTTATATATATATATATATATATATATATATATATATATATATATATATATATATTTGTAATAAATGAACTTTTGGTGATGTTTCCGTTCTTTAGCTCTTATATACTGCTTTATTTAAGAGATACCATCTTGAATGTAAAAACCAAGTAAGAATGAATAAGTTAGATTTATAACTTGACGTGCTTCAATGCTTGTTTACTGAAGCTGAGCACCAGTATAATCTTTTTGACTTAAGTAAATTAACTAAGTAAAATAACTTATTGTAGAAGACTTACTCAGGAATAAATATTTGAATGAACAAATATTTTTACAATGTTTGAGCAGAAAACTTAGAGTTATAATAATTGAATACATAGCTCTTACTCAGTATGTGAGCTGTATGATCCTTTGGTTGAACTGTTTGAGGATGTCCAAGTAGCTGAACTTGTGTACTTATAAATCTTCAAGCTAGCAAAAACTCACACTTGTTTTCCTTTTGAAGTGGGGTGAATTAAGAATTTTAACATGTAGAAGAATGCAACATTATAGCTTTATGAATCTCAAATCTTATTTAAATGCATGGCTTTAAAGGAAGTTGAACCTTAATTAAAAATTATGGCTTTTGAGGAAGAGCTAGATCCTTACTTTTTATAGCTTTTAGGGAGAGCCAAAATTATTTGTTAAGATAAAGAATATTATGGGTTTTTAGAGGTTTATATTTATGAAGATAAATAATATTATGGCTTTTTAGGTCGAACCCTTTATATTTGTGAAACTAAATAATATTATCACTTTTTATGGGGCCAAACCCATTATGCACAACATATACTAAAATACTTTTTTATTGATAGTACTTATAAAGATTATCTATATTCCAGAACTTTGGGATTGATTTTTCCCCTAGTGTTGCTAACTGGTAAGCCCTATTACCTGTTACATTTATAACTAGGTATGGGCCTTCCTAATTAGCTCCAAGTATTCCTACCCAATCATCTCCTTTGCCTATTTTTGCCTTCCTAAGTACTAGATCGCCTTTGGAAAGACCTTTGGTGAACCCTTTTGTTGTAGTATGACATAACCTTTACCTTATATGTCATTGTTCAGGTAGCTGCTTATTCTCTCTGTTCTTTGAAAAGGTTGATATGCAGCTTTGTTCCTTTATTAGTGACGTTTGGATTGAAATTTTGAACTTTAGGACTATTCATGTCGATCTCTACTGGAACCTTTGCTTCCATGACATATGCTAAGCTAAAAAGTGATTCTCTATTGGCTTTTTCTAGGAATCGTTGGGTATGTTTAGAGAATGTAAGTTAATTATTCTACCCAGTCTCTTTTGGCTTCATCAAGTCTTTTTCTGAGCCCATTAATTGTTATATTAGTGACTTCTGTTTGTCTATTTATTTGAGGATGAGCTACTGAAATGAACCTAAGGTTGATGTAGAGTTTCTTGCAAAACTTCCAGAAGATATCACAATCGAATTGCTTGCCATTGTCTATGATAAGTGTGTTGGGAATGATAAACATGCAAATAACTTCTTTTAAAATAAAATTTCTACTTTTTTAGCTATGATGGTAGCCATTACTTCGGCTTCTATCCATTTAGTGAAGTAGTCGATGGTGACAATAATGAACTTTCTTTTTCCAATTGCTTAGTGAAATGGACCAAGGATGTCCATTCCACAAATGATGAATGGTTAAGGGCTAGAAATGCTGGTCTATTGAATAGTTGGGACTTAAAAGATTTTGTTATGCTTTTGACATTTTTCATAAGTACATACCAATTCTTCTATGTCTTTCTTGATGATTAGCTAAAAAAAAACCTTAGAGTAGGGCTTTATGAGCCATTGCATATATGTGTGCCATAGATCCCTTCATGGATCTCTCGAAGAATGTAGTTACCTTCCTCTTTAGAGACATATTTTGTCAAATATGTGTGGCCTATGTTCTATAGAGTGTTCCATCATGGTATGAATATTTTGCTAATCTCTTATGTACCTTCAATGCTTCTGCTTGGTCTTCTGGTAATTCTTTTTTATTTATGTATTAGATGATTGGTTGCATCTATGTGTCCGATTTTGCTACATTCATGATCTTCTACTTAATTATAATAGGTTATAGACATTCCTCTTTGAATGAGAGGTTCTGAAATGTCTTTCCTCTTTATGTTGCTACCTTAGTAATCGTGTCCACTTCTTCGTTCACCTCTCTAACAATCCAAGCAATAGTCCAGGTTCCTTTTTATCAGATAATCGTATTGAGTAACTATTAACATTTCTTCAAATACTTGGTTAAATTATAATTTTTAGTTTGAAAGTCTCCCATGACCTGGTTAACTACCAACATGGAGTCATTGAACACCTGTAGTTCTTTAGCTCTTAGTTCAAAGGCTAAGTTTAGCTTAGTAACCAACACTTCATATTCAACAACACTGTTAATAACATTGAATTTTAAGATAACATCATATATAATTTTAATTTTACCAAGGCTTTGGAGGATCACTTTTACTCCTGTTCTATGTTAATTGGATGTATCATTTACATGTAAAGTCCATGTATCCTTTAGTGATGCCTTAACCTGTTTATTACTTGTCATCTCTATGATAAAGTCAGCCAAGCATTGGGCCTTTAAGGCTGCTTTAGGTTCATACCTAATATTATGTTCATTAAGCTAGACAACCCAACGTACCAACCGTCCAAAAGTGTCTGGTTTTTGTAGAGCTTTCCTTAAAGGTTGATCTGTTTGAACCATAATGGTGTGTGCTTGGAAAAATGGTCTCATTTTCCTTGTTGAGATCATCAAACGAGTTTCTCTAATCTCGAATACTTTATTTCTACTCCTTGTATGACTCAGATAGTGTAATGGATAGAGTATTTCTCTTTTTTCACTTATATAATCAAGATTTAAGCTAACGTTTCATGTCTTGCAGCCAAATATAAGTATAATGTTTCTCCTACATCGAGCCTACTCAAAATTAGGGAGGTGCTAAGGAATGCCTTGAGTTTCTTAAAGATTGATTGATAGTCTTCTAACCATTTAAAGTGTTTCAATTTCTTTAGGCTTTTGTAAAATGATAGGTACCTCTTCGCTAAATAGGATATGAATTGTCCTACCACTGTGATCTTCCCTTTTAGCTTTTAGAATTTATTAATGGTTCGTGGAGGCCTCATGTGTAAGATGGCTTGAATCTTCTAAGGATTTACTTTAATACACCATTTAGATATCATGAATCATAAGAACTTAACTACATTTACTCTAATGGTACATTTTTCTAGGTTCAACTTCATGATATACTTATTCAAAACATTAAAAACTTTCTACATATAATTTGTATCAGATTCATCAATTTTGCTTTTGACAATAATATCATCTATATATACTTCTACCTTGTTACCAATTTAGTTGTTGAACATGAAGTTCATTAGTCTTTAGTAGTAGCTCCCGAATTCTTCAATCTAAAGGGTATCTTTATATAATAGTAGGCTCCCTAATCTATCATGAAGGTAGTCTTTTCCTCACACTTTGGGTACATTGATGTCTAGCCGTATCCCTAGGCCACATCTAATCAGTTGTACATGGAATAATAAGTAGTAGAGTCTATCAACTAGTCAATGTTTGACAATAGGTAGTTATACTTCAAGCATGTTTTATTTAGGTTTATGAAGTTGACGCACATCATTTATTTCCCATTTAGTTTCCTAACTATCATAATATTAGCCATCCAATCATGGTATTTTACTTCTTTAATAATATCAACATTTTGATGTTTGAATACTTCTCCCATGGATTTCTACCTTTTAAGGGTGAACCTCCTTATCTTTTATTTTATAAGTTTTACTTTGGGATTCATGTTCAATTTGTGATAGGCCATTGGGTGGTGAATCCCCAGTATCTCTTCTACCTTAGAGTCGAACGTCTCGATGTTCCCCTGAATGACATGGGTTAGCTACTCAAATGCTAGTTGACTCATATTTGTACCATATTGAATTCTTATTAGTGAAAAGTTTAAGTTCACACATTCTCATTGTTTAGGGTCTATTGGATTGGTCTTCAATGTTCCTTCATTTTGCTGGAGGGCCAAGTGATTGCTCTCAATTGCGGACCTCTAGTTTCCCCCTAATGGTTACTACCCCTTTAGGTGTAGGTATCTTCATTGTTAGACATCTTACGTTATGTATCTCTCATATCTCAAAGAGACAAAATCTTTTCAGGATCCCATTATATTGGAACTGTTTGTTTATTATGTGGAACAAAGTCTTTACTGTAGATGTTAGCCCATACTATTCATCAGTCATTTCTACTGTCAAGAGCATCACCTCAATGAGCCACAGTTGCTCTCCTCCTAACCCTACAAGGGGTTTTCCTACTCTCTCGAGGTTTTTTAGTATTCCACCTATTGCTTGTGGCCCTATTTTATGAGTGCATTAGCCTTATTGCCTCCATCTGCTAGTAGTTTTTTCATAAGATATTTGTTTAGGATCCCTTCCACCACCAAGGCATTGTTGTGAGGACCTTCAATGTGTTCCTCATCTTTAAGAGTGAATGTGACTACTGGAATGTCAACCTTTTATGTGTTAATGAGGAAGATGTCTGAATATTGACGCTTCCTGGTATAGGTGTTAGGTTATTGCCTCTTATGATCATGTTAATTACTCCTGCTATTGTTTTATGAGGGCATTCTTTTGTCTTTCATTCAGAGTCCTCTTCTTTGGGTCTTTTTCCTTTGTCATCTTTTACAAATTTTTGAAGGACACCTATTTTATCAACTTTTCAACCTCTTTCTTGAGGTCCTTACATTGCTCGAGGTCATGCTAATGATATTCATAAAACCTGTAAAATAATAATGATTTATCCCTTTTGGCTACCTTATCAGTGATGAGCCTTCAAGGGTAATTTATGTTAGTACAATTTTCATTCATCTATAAAGGGATATTTCCACCTGTTTTGTTAGTGGTATGAATTACAAATTTTCACTATTCTTTGTTCTATCTGAAGGAGTATTATTTTGGAGTGTTCGATGAAAAAAACTATTAGGTGTTCAATCTTGAATCCTTTTATGATTCCATTGTTTGCCAGTTTTATGTTCTTCCCACTTCCCCTTGTCCAACTTAATATACATTTAAGTTGTGGGAATGAGCTTAGAATAAGAATTGATCATTTTGGTGTGGAGCTTGTCCTTCAACTTTTTGAACAAGGTCCTAGTTCTCATCACCTTTAATGTTGTTTCTACATCGATAATTTTAATCTCCATGGCTTCCTTATTGAACTTATTAATGTATTCTCATAGAGTTTCTCCCTCCTTTTACTTACATAAACTTAATGAGTTGTCTTTATTTTTGTGAGGAATGTTAATGGTGAATTGGGCAAAGAAAACCTCCTTTAGTTTTTTTAAAGGAATGGATTGAACTCGCTAGTAACTGCGGGTACCACCTCTGTGTTATTTTGATAAGAGTGGTAGAATCACTTTGCAAAAAATGGCATTTGACACATCATTTAGTATCGTTTGGAATGTTAAGAGGTGCGTGCGTGGGTCATATGTTATGTTGTACATTTGTAAAGTAGGAAGCTTTCATTTAGCTGGAAATTTTGTTTTATGATCTCCCAGGCTAGTGCTAAGGCTTCCAAGTACTTCTTAACAGATCTTGACTTTGCCTTAGAGTGCTCATCTTAGGAATCAACTTCGTCCTTTAAGTCAGTTTAGGCCTTTTCCTTGTCTTTGGCTAGCGTTTTGATTCTATTATTTTAGTAGGTGCTCCTAGACCCTTGCGGGTTTGCTTTTGGAGGGTTGTTCAATCGAGGGTTCCCTTATTGGTAGATGGTTAAGTGCTGCTAAATTAGCATTTAATGCGATTGTGATGTGTGCATTAAATGAGTTTAGGGCCATTTTCATAGTTCTCGCTAGGGCCTCTTGAAACTGAGTTAGGGCATTTTCAATGATTATGGTAGCTACTAGGCAGCAGGGTTAATAAGGTGGTTGGAAGGTGTATATTTAAGGGAGTTCTCCTCCTCTTGAGAGGGGTATGGTATGTTCCACGATTGGTTGTTCATTATCCTTTTAAGATCAAAAGGCAAGGTTTGCGAGTAGAGTGTTTGGATTAGTAAAGGTGGGAACTTGACTGGAAATAAGTAATGAAATAGTAAGAAAATCAAAGTTATTCCCATAGATGTGCCAATTAATTGCCCATTGATCTTTAAGAAGGGTGAATGTCCAACCAAGGGATGAATAAATATGAGCTATATGTGATTGTGTGTCACAATAACTTCGATGCTTAAGTTAGTATAGAAAAAGATAGGTTGAGAGCTTGAGAATGTAAGCATGCAATAACAAAATCCTAGCAAAACATACCTCTGTTATAAGGGTGATGGGTATTTATACCACTCTTCCTTTTGGATCCTTCCGACTAGTGCCAAAGATAGTATCTATTATCCTTATCTATATTATCTTGAGATATCTAAAAAAGTGTGTACTGCATAACTGCTTAATATTCTCCAAACACTACATGTTTTTTGTCTTTTAGTGGATTCTCCAAATGGTGTGGTCATTCGACTATCTGGTGTTCATACTTTGGTGTTCTTCTTAACTGTTTGCTTCTCCATTGTTCGATTTTGAAGGGCTAACTTCTGTAAGAAGTTTGTCCTTTTAAAGTGTAAGTGCCTCATATGCGAGGGATATGTGTTTGTTCTTAGGGTGTTCAGTTGTATGAATGCTATCAAGAACCATTGTGTTTCTTTCAATAGGAATATTATTAGCTTGATTAGTTTTGAATAGGTGTTAATGAGATTTCATTCAATAAATAAGAGCATTTCTTTTCCATAAAAAACTTGGAACCGTTTGATTGGCCTATTGAATTGTTTCAAATGATTGGCTTCTACTTTTAAACTTGCTACTCTTCTTTCTTGTTATATATTTCTAGGTTTCTAAGTCTTTTTGTTGAATTTGTTGTTGAGAGAGAGAAGTTATGAGGTTAACAGGAGATATAAGTCTTACCTTTTTGTTTTAAGAGGAGCTTAAATAACTAGAATAAATAATTTTACAAATTAAATGTTCTAACATTGATATAAGATATTTATTTCGTAGGCTAAATATTAGGGATCAATATGTAGTTATCTCAATATTGTATTCATTCTCCTCTTAAGTTTTCATTGCAATCACAAGCGCAGAAGAAGAGCATAGAAATACCCTGCAAAAAGTGGACTAATGGTGTCTCCAATCCTATCGTATGTACCGTTCTGATTGGAAGGAATCCGTTATGTTCAAATAGTCACGTTGAAAAGATTCTAGACTACCATAGAATCTAGTTGGAAAATGACGTTATAAAGCATGAACAACTTTACTGCATTATTCCATTACATCTATCATTCCATTGAAGAAAATCAAGCCGACCATTGCATGCTATTACAACATAAATGTCACATCACATAATACATTTAAATCTATACCTACAATAACTCATGGAGAGTATTGATTCAAATAACAGACCCCCAGCACATGCTTGCATCTCCAACACCACGCTGATGAAGCAATCCAGCCCGCCGGCTACTGAAATCCTGGCGCCATATATATATATATATATATACCCACACTTCCTTTTTGTTCTTTTGTGTTTTCTTTGGCAATAATTTATTAAAACGGTGCTTCTGCTGGGGCAAGCGAGAACTTCAGTGGTTGAATTGGTCCTGGTACAACAAGACCAGAGCTCCTGATATCGGCTATCAATTCTCTTCGACCATGTTCCTCCTGTACCCCACACAGCTTGGGGAGAAGTACTCCTATAGAAGAGAAAAAATATTTAAGAAGAAAATTTTTCATAAAATATTATATGATGGAATTATGTATGTTATATTTATGCCTTCTCCAGCAGCAAGATTGAAGTAAAGATCAACGACGTTGGGGCAGCTATCGTAGCACTGAGAAGAGCAAAGTTGGCGCGTGAAACGAGACTCGAGAAGAGAATCAGATGAAATGCCTAGTGATCTTCTGTCGAGGCCACATGCTTTAATGCATTGGTCAGTTTCGATCCAATTCCTCAGTTTATCAGCTTCTATTTCAGAGGTACGGCAAGTGTACGAGTCTTCTCCGCTCCTTTTGACATGCTTCTCCAGCACACAGCGTTTGCCAGTGGATGAGATTGCGAATGAACAAGTGTTTTGGTCAAGATTCTCACATGTTATTTCTCCTGCAATCCATCATTTTTTCAGAAAAATAATTTAAACTTTAGCCAGAATTAATTCGAAACCTAAAAACGAAAGTAAAAACATGTACCTAGAGTGCTTTGCACACAGATAAGAAGGGCAAGAGCCATGACCGACAGGGTCTTGAAGCAAGCCATAGGCACAATTCAAAATAGGAAAAGAAAATTTAATGAGGATGCTCTGCTTTGCTTAGCTGGAATTGGTTGTGAAGGCTTGGAGAGTTTAGGCCTATTTATATACTTGGTTTTCGACTGATCATAGTCTTCGGCGAAATTTACCATATCATTTTTCTGGTAAAAGAAATATATAACTTCGAATGTGAAAATGGACAGGAACCCTACTGTAGAAGTTAGTGAATGCTCTTGTCGTTGGCATTGAACCCACAAGCGGCAACGTGCCATTAATGGTCAATTCATTATTTTCCAAGTTTTTCCGCAACTGGTTACTTTGGCGGGTCAATGACGGCCGCTATAAATGGCGGATGCAACTGCGTACCCTGCCTGCACATTGCACATGAACCACGGTGATTATGGACACTGTTTTTCTTAATGACGTACCAAAAATGCTGTGCTTGTCTTTTGGATTATCTTGCTAATTGGACTTAATTAATAGCTCACTTTTTTTTTAGCTCTCACATGTAATTAAGGAGATTTACTGATTTGTTTTTCTTTTTGCATTGAAATGGTTTTTTAGGGACACAGTTTTTTTTTTAAATAAAAAACAAAATTTATTCAAATATTTTTTTTAATTATGTACAGAAAATGGACAAAATATTTGGGTGACTTGGATGTTAAAATTTTTTTTCCTTCAAATAAAAAATAGAATTTATTCAAATATTTTTTTTTTGTTTTTTCTTTAAATTTTGTATAGAAAATGAATAAAAATATTTGGGTGTCTTCTTTTTTAAATAATTTGGATGCTACAGTTTTTTTGTGAACAAATAAGAAACAAAATTTATTCTAAGTGTATACAAAATTTGAATAAATTTTATATGTAAAATGAAAAAATTATGTATATACAGAATTTATAAATTTCTTCAAATTCTGCATAAAAATGAATAAATTTTGTATATAAAGTGAAAAAATTATGTATTCAAATAATAAACAAAACACAATATAGTATGATTACTGTTATGATTAGGGTCCTGTTTGACTTATTGCAATTTTTTATAAACATATAAAAAATGGATAAAAATAATACAAAATTTGATAAAAATAGATACAAAAATTAAATAAAGTGAACAAATTCTATATTCGTAAAAAATAAAAAAGAAAAATGCCAAACATGACTTAAGTGTGACAACATTTTAACTATCACACCATACGTCACTTATCAATGTTGTCCAAGTGCACCCATCTGCAACGTTCACTGTGTTCATGAGAATTCAAAACTTCCTCCATAATTGTAACATATCACATAATTAAAATTTGAGACCCTTCACTTTTTATATTTGTATTTAAAAAATTAATTAATTAGGATTAACTAATTTACTATGATAAACTTAGTTAATTATTTTTTAGCACAAAATTAATTCATCACTTTTTTTTTTTTTTGTGAATTGATATCTCCACTGTAGCTCTCACTATTAATATAAACTTATGTTGTAGATAATTAATCTCCTATTCATTAGAGCTCCTAAGCATTGCTACATGGGATCAACTCTCTTAAGCCTTTTTGAACAAGTACTTTCCTCCATCCAAGACAATGAGGCTCATAATGAAATCACAACATTTAGCCAACAAGATGGGGAGACTTTTAATACATTGGACTCTTTAGGTACATTAAAATCATAATAGATGTGACAACTAAGGGATTTCTTTTGAATAAGACAATGGATGCAACTTATGAGATAATAAAGATAATGACAAATAATAACTATCAAGTTCATGAGAGAAATGCACCAAAGAGAGTAACTAAAATTCAAAACATGGATGCATTACAAGCTTAGTATCTTCCTTAGCTAAGTAATTAATTTTTTTTTTTTTGAATTATAATGTAGTTTCCTTTCACTTTATGTAGGTTGTTTATGAATTTGATAGGGAAAGTGGCCATAAGAGCATTGTTTGTAATGCAAGGAACCCATTTGCCTAATAACAAGTAAACTTTATGAGGGACTTCAACCATCAACCTAAGAATCCTTACTACAATATTTATAACCTTAGTTAGTGAAATCACCCAAACTTTTTGATATAACAATAATGCCTTAAACTCTAAAACACAGGGTCTACCTAGTTTTCAACCTCAAGAAAATAAATCAAGCCTAAAAACCTCATGAAAAAAATTTATTACCAAAATCAATGCTAGACTTGATCACCAAGATGAGATGACAAGCAAGCTAGATCCTAAACTAGGCTTTGTCACCAAAAACCATCCTTCTTTTGTCCATAACTTTGAGATCCAAGTTGGTTGCCTTAGGTTTTAGATTTTAAGGCACTCTACCAAGCAACTCAAAACCTAATCCTAAAGACCAAGTTAAAGCTATCACCTTAAAGAGTGGCAAGGGGCTAAATTTAAAAGTCGATGAGGAGAAAAAGGAAGATGGTAAAAAAGAACAAGTACAAAATCCTATAAAGAAAGATAAGCCAAAGGAGAAAGTCAAGCCATATATACCTTTCATTCCCTTTTCTTTAAGACTTAAGCAACATGTGGTGGATAAGCAATTTGCAAAATCTATAAAGATGCTAAAGAAGATCAAAATCAATATACCTTTTGTGGAAGCACTTTCCCAAATGTTGAAATATGCTAACATGAAGCATGTCCTCTTAAAGAAAAGAGCATTGGAGGAATGTGAAAGAGTTACATTTGACTGAAGAGTGTAACACCATTCTTCTAAAAAAAATTACCTCTAAAAAAAGGGGCAATATTGAGAGTTTTACTTTTTTTTTTTTTTGTAATATTAGATGTCTTTCTTTGTTAAAGCTTTTTGTGATTTAAGCACTACTATTAATCTAATACCTTTTGCCTTTGTTTAAAAAATTAGGTATCAATGAGATAAGGCAAATAAGGATTTGTTTACAACTAGTGATCACTCCATCAAAAATCCTAAGGGAATTATTGAAGATGTGCTCTTCAAGGTAGATAAATTTATAATTCCTATGGATTTTATTGTTTTAGATATGAAAGAAGATAAGGAAATTCCTCTCTTTTTGGGATGACCATTCTTAGCAACAAGAGGTGTACTTGTGGATGTTTATGATGGCACATTAACCTTACATGTTAGTGATGAAAAAGTTATGTTCAAGTTGTTTGCATCCATCATAAAGCCCATGAAAGATGAAAGATGCCTAAGGATAGATGTAATAAAAGATTGTATATAAAAGACCTTTTAGGCAAAAGAAGAAAACCCTAAAATTGAAAAGGTAGCCATGATGAGGGTGGAAAACGAGAAGATAGCAAACACTTATGAGGTAAGTACCCCTACTTTTATGGTACATGATAATGTTTCTTCTTCTTATTCTTCTCTTCTTTAACCTTTGGATTATGAGAAATACCTTGAGGTAACTCATCCTTCCATTTTAATACCTCTTCAACTTGAACTTAAGCCCCTGCCTTCTCATCATAGATATTTTTTCTTAGGAAAAGATAACACTTTGCCTATTATTATCTTTAATGAACTCACATAAGAACAAAAAGGAAAACGTGCTAAGGATATTAAGGAATAAGATTAAAGCCTTATAGTGGACTATAGCAGACATTAGGGGAATTAATCCTGCACTTTGCATGCATAAAATACTAATGGAGGACAATTATAAACCCACCATAGAATACCAATGAAGGCTTAACTCTAGCATGAAAGATGTATTTAGAAAGAAGGTGGTTAATTTGCTATATGCCAGGATCATCTATCCCATCTTAAATAACTCTTGAGTTAGTTCGGTTTAAGTAGTACCTTAAAAAATGGGGTATGGTAGTTATAGAAAATGAAAACAATGAGCTTATTACCATTAAGACTATAATAAGGTAGAAAGTGTGCATAAACTATAGGAAAATAAATGCGACTACACACAAGGACCATTTTCCTTTACCTTTTATTAATTAAATGTTGGAAAGACTTATAGGGCTTCAATATTATTGCCTTCTAGATGGCTACTCGTGGCTATTACCAAATTTAAATAGCACCAAAGGATCAAGAAAAGACCATCTTCATATGCCCTTATAGTTCCTTTACCTATCGTCGCATGCTCTTTGGATTATGCAATGCACCAGTCACCTTTTATTGATGCATGATGGTAATATTCTCTAAGATGGTAGAGAAAATGATTGAAATTTTTATGGAGATGATTTCTTTATTTTTGGTAGTTCTTTTAATGATTACTTGGCTAACCTTGATAGGGTCTTGCAAAGATGTGAGGAGATGACTCTAGTGCTTAGTTGAGAAAATTGTCACTTCATGATTCATGAAGGCATAGTTCTTAGACAAAAAATCTCATTCGAAGGAATTGAAGTGGACTAAGCTAAAATTGAAGTATTAGACAAGATGCCTCCTCTAACATCCATCAAGGACATTAAAAGTTTTCTTGGTCATATAGGATTTTATAAGCATTTCATAATAGATTTTTCTAACATTTTTAGACCCCTTTGTGATCTTTTAGCTAAAGATGCTCCTTTTAACTTTTCGAATGAATTTTTGAATATTATTAAAAGGTTGGAAAAGGAAATAACTTTTTCCCTAATCATGACTAAGCCATATTGGTCTTTACCATTTAAGTTGATATGTAATGCTAGCAACTTTATCATAGGAGGGATTTTTGGACAACATAAGGACAATAAGCTACATGTCATTTAGTATGCTTGTCGAGCCTCAATGATGCAACAACAAAAAAAGAACTATTAGCTATAGTTTTTGCTTTTGATAAATTTATATCTTATTTACTTGGCTCTAAAGTAATTGTTTATATCAACCATGCAACCATACATTATTTGCTTGTAAAGAAAGATGCCAAACTGAGGCTAATAACACGGGCGCTCTTGTTTTAAGAGTTTGATTTGAAGATCAAAGATAACAAGGGGTCTAAAAATCTCATAACTAACCATCTTTCTTGATTGTAGCATATTAAAAAAGAAGAGGTAAGTAATCATATCAATGAATCTTTTTTGGATGAGGAATTATTTCTTCTTAAGGCTCTGCGCACATGGTATGAGGGACTATGCAAATTACTTAGTGAATGGTATTCCTTATGATTTTAATTTCCACCAAAAGAAAAAGTTTCTTCATGATGTTAAGGCTTACTTTTAGGAAAAACCCTTTTTGTTTAAAGAATAAGCCAATAGAATCATAAGGAGATGCATATCTAAGGAAGAAATGTGAGATATCATACAATATTGATATGCACAAGAATGTGGTGGACATTGTGGTCCATCCAAAATGGCAACTAAGATATTGCAATGTGGTTTCTTTTGGCCATCTTTATTTAGTGATGCTTTTGTTACTTGTGATAGGAGTTGAAAAGTAGGCAATATTTTCTGGTGTAATGAGATGCCACTCAATTCCATAATTGAGGTAGAGCTCTTTGATGTTTGGGGCATAGACTTTATGAGACCATTTCCCAAGTCATTTGGAAATCAATATATCTTGGCAATAGTAGATTAAATGTCCAAATGGGTGAAAGTTATTCCTACTCTAACTAATGATGCCAAAATGGTGATTTGATTTCTCAAAAGGTACATAATCAGTTTTTTTGATGCTCCACGTGCAGTTATAATGATGGTGGTTCAGACTTTTGCAATTGCTAATTTGATGCCTTATTGAAGAAATATGGTGTTGCTTATAAGGTAGCCACACCATACCATCCTCAAATAAATGGCCAAATAGAGGTTTCGAATAAAGCAATCAAGTAAATCCTTGAGAAAACCATTAATTCATCAAGGAAGGATTAGTCCATAAAGCTCATTGATGCACTTTAGGCATATAAAATTGCATATAATACTCCTATCAGTACCACTGCTTATCAACTTGTGTTTGGAAAAGAATGTCATCTATTGGTGGAGCTAGAATATAAAGAATATTTGAGCAATCAAGAACTTAAACTTTGACATAAGTCTTATCGATGAAAAGATGAAGCTTTAACTCAATAAGCTTGAGGGGTTATGTCCCTAAGCTTTAACTCAACGAGCTTGAGGGGTTATGTCCCTAAACATATGAAAGCCATCAGGTGTACAAAGACAAGAATAAATAATGGCATGATTGATACATCCTACCTAAGGACTTTAAGGAAGGTCAATATGTTTTCATATTCAACTCACATCCATGAATCTTTTTAAATAAGCTTAAATCTAAATGATCGAGACCATTCAAATTAGTAAAAGTATACCTTTATGGTGTATTGAAATAGCCAATGCAAAAAATGAAATATTCAAAGTTAAAGGACACCGATTGAAGCCTTACTTTGTTACAGATATGATGCCTAAGGGAAAGACTCTCCACGTCCCTAATGCCTCATGCTAGAAGCAAAGCTTCGAGGGTCAGGCTAAAGACCTTAAATTATCATGTATTTAGGGCAAGCCCCATTATTCTAAGTTTGTTCTTTGTTTGTTTAATTTCTATTTCATTGCATTTTATTTTTTGTGTGTTTTGTTTTTATTTTATTGGTTATAAAGTAAGAGGCAGAAGACATATTGGTTGCATAACAAGTTTGCAGGACTTCCCTTTCACCTTTAAACTTAAATGCCCTTCCTTATGGTTATTTAATTATGTTTTCTTTATGTTAATCATGTTTTTATTCTAGATCTTGATTTTTTTCTTTGAGTTTTTGTATTAAGTTTATGTTTAAAAAAGGAAATGATTTGTATATGACCATGAAGGATAAGAATCATCATCATAAGTATGGTCAATTCACTTATTTTTATAGGACTGTTAGGTTACATGGCTATGTTAACCTAGGTGTGTATAAGATACACAACCATGTAACCATTACATGCTTGTGTATAACACTTAATGGAGGAGCAAATTCTAGCCCATGACAAGCATGCCTATGTACTAAGATCCATAATTACATGGCTATGTGCACAACTATGTACTGAAATAGAAGGAGAACGAGATCCAAACCATAAAGACCATAACTATGTATCCCAACCCACAACCATGTAACCCATTGCTGACCATATGCAGGATCGTATACCTTCAAAACTTGATTTTTTAAACTCAATTTCTCTAATTTAAAGGCTTATTTCTTTCAATTGTCTTCATTCAAAACATTAAAACTCAATGTACATGACCTTTCTCTTTTCTAAATTAGCCTTTCTTTTATAAATGTTCCTTACAATTTTGATTAAACATTTTCACCTTTGGCTCCAATCATGTCAAAATAGGTCAAGCACACTACTAATCACTAATATGGGCCATCCTCTTCATGAGCTTCTCCTTCTACTAAATAACTAATGTTTACTTTACAAGAATTTGAACAAACGTATGCCTTACTGTCCAAATGCATTTTTGGATAAACAAAACTGCCCTAGAATCTATAGACCTCTGAGAAGATGTTATATACTCTGTTAAAGTAATATAGTGGCTTAGATTTACATTGACTTTCAATTAGGTAACAAAGAATATCATCTTGGCCTTGACACCATTGCTCAAATATTTACCCTGCCCAATGACGTATTGAAATTCATTCCATCTACTTTTGATTTAACCAAAGCTTAGAAATCCTTGGGGTTGGAAAACCTTATAAAGCTCACATGAATAAACTCATTGAAATTGATAGATATTCCTTAAAATATCTCCACCATGTTATGACCTTTCTGATTTTATGGGGTGAAGTGAAAGTAATAATAATGTGAGCCAAACTGAACTTTTCTTTTTATGAGGCATATATAAAGGGGAAGTTATCAATATTCCATTATACATATTGAAGCATTTGGCATATATGGCTACTCATAGTACTAATTGCATCTCTATAGGAAGGGGGAAGGGGTTTGTCACGCTAATTGCCTAGCATTTAGGTGTGTTTGATCCCAACAACCATTAACTCATTATTACAAAATTGGAAAGGGGCTAAATTTAGTATCTTATGATACTATGTTTTAGATGGGATTGACCAAACGTGAGGGGATAAAGTATGAACTAAAAGATGTAAAAAATGAGGAAGGGAAAAAATGAAAGGGACGAGTGAGAAAGATGCTCTGTAACCTAATGTGAGGTGTTCTAGTGCACCACCACCTTCACCACTATTTATGAGCAATTTGGAGGTGATTATGACTCTCTTAGAGACTTATTTCAATAGCGTGAATGTGTGATAACAAGCTTTTAAAGGCAAGGTCTGCTTGGGGTTTGCTTATTTAGACAGTCATATGATAAGAATGAAAGGGTCACTCAAGGAATATTTTGGCCATGTTGGCTTCCTAATAGCCCCTCCACCATCACCATTGAATTTTTTACCATCTTTTTATTCTTTAATGATGTTTTATGTTTTTCTTCTTATTTTGTTTTTATTGTTTATTTCATTTGCACCTGTGATCACATGTTTAGCATTTAAACTTATGTTATCTATTCTTTCATGAATGCATTGAATTTCCTTTTGCTAATTTAAAGCTTTTGGCTTTTACATTTCCCTTTTTACAATTTTTCCTTCTTTTATGACTTTCTTCTTGCCAATTTTATGTTGCTTCATTCAAGGGAAGTCCCTTTACGCGCTTTTTACCTTTGTAATTTTAACATTATTAGGGACAATGATAGTTCTATGTTTGGGGGAATTTAATTGGCAATTTCATATGCTAAAATTTTATTGATTACAAATTTGATAATTTCAACTAGTTTAAGAATAATTTCCTTAGTCTAAAGGTGAAAATTTAATGAGGAATATGATAACCTATTTCAATCAATTGAGTAAAATGTGTTTATAGTAATAACTTGGTCTTGATTAATATGTTCAATATATAGTCAATTATCACAATAGAACCATTCAAGCACATCTTGGTGAAATTTGGGTTTTGATATTAAAATAGATAATTATGCATAACTTAGGTAAGTATACACTTGTACACATGCTAAAACTTGCTAAACCACTTTTTGAGGTGAAATCCTAAAGCCATCTTACGAAGATGATGAGGCATTCCTTAGCCCCTTATTCAACCTTATCCGTGTGTGTGTGTGTGTGTGTATGTGTATATGGACACACACACACACACATAAATATATATGTGTGTATGTGTGTGCGCGCGCACACATAGTTATAAAAGTTATAAGAAAAGGCATGATATTTGAAAACATATGAGCATAAAGTTTGATTCAAGTTTGGGGATGGCAAGTTGATGAAAAACCAAAAGAAAGAAAGTAGAATAAAATCAACAAAGAAACATTAATAGCCACCATGTTGCAAAAAATTTGTATATGTATGGATGTGTTTGAAAATCTTTTAATGAATGAACAAGATAAATGCTTTAATTGCTTTAAATATAAATTAAATGATTGACATCTCATGTCTTAACAAAATTTTGTTATGTTTGAAGTAGTTAAAATACATGAGAATGTTGTATTTGAAGCAATTAGTGCACTAAGGTCTTTTAAGGTTAACCACTTTTTAATAACCTTATCCTTAGCCTTATGTTACAAACTTTAAAAGATCTTATGATCCTTAGGTTATTAAGTTCTACGTTAGTGGAGAAAGATGAGATACTAATGCCAATGTTCATGTGTGACTTCTAAGAAGTCAAATTAGAATATTTCTTAGGTTATGTATGATTAAAGATTAAAATTTTAAATGAAATATATTGCCAAGACACATCTATACTTTATTATTATAGTTGATTACAAGTAAAGCATGTTAGTAAAGAACTTATTGTTGTTATAAGTATATTTGTTTATTTGATGAAAATTGTAGCTATTGCTAAGATAAACTTCTTCTTAAGACCTTGCAACTTGATAATATTCAATTGAATTAATGAATTTTACTAGATGGGATTAGTTTTTGCTTGAGGACAAGTAAGAGTCAAAGTTTGAAGGAATTTGTTTGGTGCACATGTTCATATATTTTATAGTTCAACCTCCTTTAAGTATTAGTGTTTTTAACTAAATTTGGCATAAGAAAAGGCCTTATGAAGTGCTTTGATGATTTATAGGCCAAAAGTGGAAGAAAGAAACTCAAGAGATGAAAGTAGTGATTTACACGACCATGTAAAATATTACACTATCATGTACTCCTTAGCGGCATGATATACACAGCCAAGTGCATGCCTTTGTAAGGAAATAGAAGTTGAGTCTAATGTGTACATCACATTTACATGACCTTGCAAGCATGAGCATGACCTTGTAAGAATTTATATAGCCAAGAGCACAATCTAGATCGAAGGTAAGAGGAGTCTTGATCTATGAGCATGCCTATATAAGAAATCTACACAACCTTATAGTATGGTAAGCATGACCATGTATAAAGGAATCAAAATGGAATTGTAGCTATATGCGGCCATGCATTTGTCTACACATCTATGTAATAGTAAATAGGTAGTTTTAGATTTCTTTTTTAGTTGTAATTATTTCTTTTTTAGTTATAATTATTTCTTTTTTGAACTTTCAAGACTTCCTAATTAGTTATAACATTAAAGTTATACAAAAATGGATTAAGAGGCATGAATTTCATTATCCATAGTCTTCCAAAAACACTTAAAAATAAGAGGAGAGCAATAACAAAAAATCAAGCTAAGGAAACATAAAAGAAGCAAAGTAAGGAGGTAGAAAAACATGAAGGTATAATCAATCAAAAAGTTAATGTAAGACTCCATGACTTCAACTATTAATAGTTTGATTGTTTTTTCCTTTCTTATCTTTACTATGAACAAATTACTCATAACTAGGGTTCTAAGTGGATCTTGCATAACAATGTATGGTTTTCCAATCTAAGTCTTTTTGGTTATCATTCATCCTTATGCTAGTAATAATTGTGTGTTTAATATTGTTGATTAAATAGCCATTAATCATACTTGGTTTTATGAATTAACTATCGAGAGAAGCCTTTCATAGAATGGAACTTCAATAATTCCCTTAATCTATTATGTGTTAAAAGACCTTAATAAGTTATTGCTATAATTAAAATCTTGTGTTATTTGACAATTGCATAATGTTTAGCTATTGTGTTGAGAAACTTTTAGCTTAACATGCCATTGTATGTTAATTAATACTTGAGAAGTTTAATTAACCATCTTAATGACTTGATAGTAGCACTAAATGATTGAAGCAATTAGATGAAGATTAGAATCCATAAGTTATCAAGTGAAGTTAAAACCCTAACTACCTTTCTCCATTGATTTTTTCCTAGAAATTCATTTAGTCTTTAGTTAGAATTAATTAAATTCCTTTATTTCTGTAGTGTAAACAATTATTTACTTTAGTTTTCTAGATAATATAAGGAATAAACACTTAGTACTTAACTTCATTCTCATGGGATGATATCTGCACTTAGAAATTGTTAGTGTTTTTAGTACTTATTCACGTTTAAACACTAGCAATAAAGACAAAAGTGAATAATTACTGAAGAATAAAACCCAACATTGTCATTAAAATCATAAATCATTTAATTTCTTCCATGGCTATGTCAAGGTCCTAGATAAAAGATCTAGCCTAACGTACTAACAAAACAAGACAAACCTAATTGTAAAAGCAACATTGTTGAATAATGAAGAAATAATGATAAGGAAATAAAATTCTCTAAACTAGCTTGATGGTTAATATATCTCCTCTTCTTCTTCCTTTATCAAGTGATCTCTTGAACTCTTAAACAAGATCTTGAATTGAAGCCTTATTTCACTTGTTTTCTTCCTTCAAAATTACTTTGTTTGACTACTTAAAAGGTCCTTTTTTGCTCCATAGGAAAAATCCTAAGTGTTACCCTTTTATACTCTTATAAATTGGATAAAATGTAAACTAAAATATAGGAGACAAGTCAATTGCATCGCAGGTTGCAACACATGTTAGATTGTGACAAAAAAAATACATGCTAGAAGTGTCACAGCTTGCAATTTCTATTGTGGATGTAATAGCTTGCTACCTTGCTTGGCCATCCAAAATTTCTGCGTGGTCCTTAAAGTTGTCCATCTTACTTGTTTTGCTCTAATCTCACTCTAAAAGTGCTTAAACACATACCAAACATCCAAATATGGGAAATAACATAAATGAACTCAAAATAACTTAATTTCATTATAAAATTCCATCAAATCAAGCTCAAAACTTACTAAAATACTATGAACAAATTAAGCCTAACATAGACAAATTAAATATTACATATGCTGCCAGTCTGTTAGAATAACTAGAGGATAGTGAATTTTATTACTCTTTCCCCATGCTTGATTTGCTAACTAGACGATAATATAAATAATAAAAACTCTAGTTTCATAAATAGATTCTAAATCCATCTATTTCATTAAATAGTTTTTTAAACCTTTAATTTCATAAAAAGCCCAAATCTTAACCTTAAATACTTCGACCTATTTGGAAATGTAAATAGAATTTAAAAGAATCAAATTTTATTTAAGGATTTTTTATTTGAAAAAATAATAAATTCTTTCATTCTAAAGATTGCTTCATATTTACCTTTTCTTTATAAATTAAATTAAATAGGTTGCTTCATATTTACCTTTGCTTTAAAAATTAAATGAAATAGGGCACTCAATAGGGGGCCATAGAGTTTCAATCATTCTTTGTTGTTATTTGTAGAAATTATAGAACATCAATAGGCTACTTATTTGGCTTTCAATAGGGTAACTTTTTAGGTCACTATGTTCCAATTGGCTACATAGATGTACATACTACTCAAAGTTTGGGTGCTCAAATTAGGGAGATTGTAAAAGTCCATGCCGACACTATGTTGGTAAGTTTTTAAGGGTTCAAATTCATCTCAATGTACTATAACCACCCAAGTGAGGTCATTTTCTTGATATGGCAATCCAAAGTCTCTTATGGTTATTATCTTAGTTTTATGAACATTTACCTAATCATTGCTACTTGTATAGACAATTAGGACATATATACATGGATTGCAATGCTATTGATTTTTGTGGAAGGGTACATGCCCATGATCTCACTTTTAATTAATTAATGAAAACTCATAACACAAATTTTAATAAGGACTATAACTGACTAGGTGCTATACAAAATTCTAATAATGAGGATTCTCAAGGCCAATATGTGAACAACTGTAACGTTGAAGGAGGGAATATGGGGCAGCTTATGGTTAACCTTATAGATAAATTAACTAAAGATAGGGTTGTGGGATAAGTATAATATGAGGTCAATGAGGCATAAGTGAAGGATTCTAGTCACCCAATAGGTCTTTTATTAAGGATGTGAGGATGTGTCTTTACTTCCTCCAATAAAAATGTGTACATGTTTAAATTTTTCTATTAAGCAGTTTGGCATGGGTAAGGATCAATATGGCCTTGATGTTGCAGCTCTAGTTACATCTAATCTAAATGATCCAATAAGTCTTGGATAAAAAATAAAAAACCTATCCATAACGTCTTTATTTGCATGGGTCCTGCAAACACTGACTTATATAGTCAAAGAGATAAGGTTGGCGGCTCTAATGCCAAACATAATTCATTGACAAGTGGATTCAAATGACTTTCTTTAGGTTATTTTTAAAATCTTAAACAATGTAAAAACATCCCATAACAATCTTACTTTTTTAGTAGAAGCTAGCTATCACCCCTATTGCTAGACATGAGTTGCATTTGTTGGAATGTTCGTGGGCTTGGAAACCCATAGTCATTTAAGGAATTTCAATTTTTAGTTAATGACAAAGATCTTGGCAAATTGTTCTTTTGTGAAACAAATGTTTAAGCTTCTTCTTGTAAACATTTTAAATATTTATTAAATTTTATAGGTATGATTATAGTGGATGGCTTGGGTGTTATCGATGGACTACTATGGGCATATAGATGTCGCTATTTGTCATAAAAGTAAATATTAGTGATTCAATGGTTTCTAAGGTCATCATGAGGCTTCTCAACAACCTTTCTCTTAGAAATAATTATGCAAACATGGTTTCTTAAATGATATAAGCTTTTTATCTTAATTGTTGGGTAGGGATTTTAATGAGGTTTTAATTGCTAGTGAAAAAGCAAGGGGAGAGAACAAAACCTTTTGGTACCTTGGTAGATTTCAACAATACCATTTATTACTATAGGCTACATAATGTCCCTTCTATAAGTCTTAGATTTACTTAGTGGAATCAATATAGCTAAACCAGTTTCATTTGGTGTCGTTTTGACTATTTCATCCAATATTGAATGGAACACTTTTTTCCCTAATGGTCATACATCTAATTTAGAATTTTATCATTATGATCATCATGTGATTATAATTGTTCAGTAAGGTACTAGTGATTGTTTACGTAGTAGAAGTTCTTATAAGGTTAAAAAAGGTTCCATTTTGAGGAGACCTAGGTTTTTAAAGAGGAATGTGTGAACATTGTTAAAGGTTTTTGGTTAGGTAATTACAATTCTATTGCAGACATTATTAAGGCTTATGCATAAACACTTAAAAGCTAGGTTTTAAGATATTTTAAAGGCTGTTAAGGGATATTTCTATATTACGATAACGTAATAAAGAGTACAAATTAGTTGTTTGTGATGGCACGACAATGGGTAATCTTAAGAGCATAAAGTATAGGCTGGAAAAATTCCTTAGTAAAAAGTAGATTTACTAGAAGTAACACTCTTGAGTTACATGGCTTAGTCATGGTGATAGGAATTCTACGCTCTTCTATTAGTAGGTTTATCATAGAAGGAAAATGAAGACCATCTTAAGGCTTTAAGATGAATTAGGTAACTAGTGTATAGGCTTGATGGGGTTGTATGAATATTTTTTTGTTTTACTAATCCTACGAATGAGGTTTTAGCTTAGGTGTTTGATTTAGTGCCTTCATGAGTGTTTGATTTAATAAATATTTGATTTAATGAATAACTTCCTTTGTCACTATATATGATGTTAGGAAGGCCTTGTTTGATATGCCTTTTTCCAGAGCTACTAGGCTAAATGACATGTTGGTTCTATGTTTTCAAAAATTTTGGCACATATTGGGTTAGGATGTTGCATAGGGTTGTTTGAATATTCTTAACAATGATGGGGAGTTAGGGGATTAGAAAAAAACTCTCATTAATTTAATTCTAAAGACTAATTAGCCCTAATACATTAAGGATTTTCACCTAATCATTATGTGTAATACAATTTATAAAATTGTCTCTCATGCTATTAGAATTAATTTTGAGGCATTCTTAGTCAGGTGGTGGATGAAGTTCAATGTACATTTATGTTAGGTAGACTAATTACAAATAATGTTCTTTTGGGTTTTGATTGTATCCATTGGCTTCGTCAGCATAAGAGTAGGCATAAAGGGTACTTAGGTTTAAAGTTGGACATAATTAAGGCTTATGATAGGTTAAGTGGACTTTTTTTAAATTGATTTTGTTAAAGATGGGCTTTAATTTGCATTAGGTCTCCTTATTAATGCAATGTGTCAAGTTTAATTCATACTTTTTTTTAATCAATAAGGAGATTTTAGGCTTGGTTAATCCTTCTAGAGAATTATGGCAAGGTGACCCTTTTGCTGCCATATCTATCTATTCTTTGTGCTTATAGTTTGTCCTCTCTAATAACTTACATTGTTGCTTAGGGTCACATCCATGGTGTTAAATTTTAGCATGTTGGTCCCACTATCTCACATTTATTTTTTTACTAATGACAGCCTTATTTTATATACAACATGTGCACTTTGAATGTTTATCTATCTATGTACGAGGCTACCTCAAGTCAACTCATTAATTATGAAAAATTTATTCTTTCTATCAATCCTAACATAAAGAGGGAACATTGCTATAGTTCAATCTCATTTTAGTGTGGTGGTAGTTCATGGACATGAGCTTTATTTAGGCTTACCCCCTTTTTCCTTACATAACAAATGACTATAATTTGGTTATTTATAGGATAGGGTGGTTAAAAGACTACATGGGTGGGGTAAGAAGATCTTTTCAATAGGGTAAGAAACATATATATTATGTCTTGCCTTGAATTCCTTATTTTATTCTTAAGGATAGTTAAAAAGCTTTATGTAAATTTTTGGTAGGGTGTGAACGATGGAGGTAAACGGATGGATTAGAAGCCTTAAAATTTTCTTTACAGACCAAATGCTTTGAGAGTTATGGATTTTTGCAATCTAAAATTGTTTTAATCGAGAGACGATTAGAAAATAGGTTTGCATTTCATTACCAGACCAAGTTCTCTTGTCACTCAAGTTTTTTAAAGTAAATTATTTCCTTGTGGTTCTATTTTAGATGCACAGATGGGGTCACAACCATCTTTTCTTTAATGGAGCATCATGTGAGGTCAGGATTTAGTTTTAAAAGGGATTTGATGACAAATAAATAATGGTGAAAGTGTGAGCTTATATAATGATAAATGGTTATCTCTACCAAATAGTTTTTGAATATCATCTTTAAGGACTCTATCTATTGGTACATTGGTTTTAAACTTGATTATACCCTTTGGTAATTAGGATGACACTCTTGTACATTCTCATTTCTTCACTTTGAGGTACATATAATATTGCAAATCCCACGACCTAGGTTTATTTGCCCTAACAAACTTTGTTAGCACCAACAAACTTTGTTAGCATTTTGATAGGCACAATCAATATTCAGTTCGCAAAGCTTATAATATAGGTTTATTATAAGATTTTAATTTTGTAAAATCTTAATCATCAGTGTTGTCTTATTGGTGGAAATACATTTAGAATTTATTATTGCCACCTATAGTATGAATTTTCCAATGGTAGTGTTGTTTAGATGTTATACCTACTAGGGAGAATTTGGTTACCTTTTATGTTCCAATAGAATTGTAGTGTCCAAGGTGCAATTATGGTTTCAAAACTTCCATTCACATTTTCTTCTCCTATCCTTTTTCTAGGGAGGTTTGGAAACATAGTTTTTTTTTTTTTTTGCACTATTTATTCATAAATGTCATCTACCCATACTATTTGATGCCTTTATGATGATTTTTATATAGTTACATATGCAAGTTTTAAGGTGCTCTCACTTTATAGTTAGTGTGTTTGTTCTCGTCGAAATGCTTACATTCACGGTTCTAGCTTTTTGGATGAAGTGATGATTTATGATTGGGCTTGTTGCTTATAGGCTTATTTCTGTCATGTTTGTTGAAATTTTACTCTATCATCTCATCTTATTATGAGACCAATGGTATGGTTTCCTCTTTCCTAACAACCTTTTCAAACTTGATATTAATACTACATTTCCCTTTAACTTAGGTTGTGTTGCTTTGGGTGCTCTAATTCAAGATAATTCTTGTTTCTATTTAGTGTACAGGCTACTATAGACTTTCACTATAAGTTGATGGAGAAAGGAGAGCTATTTTATATGTTGGCCTCCAACTTATAAGGTTATGGTATCCATAACATTCTAATGAAGTATGACTCGACTATTGTTGTTGCCTTAGTGAATGGCTCAACTCTAACATTCAAGTTAGGTTTACTAGTCACTAATGTTGGAATAAGTTGGTCAAACTTAGTCAAACCACATTTTTTTTTTTATCTTAACACGTTAGATTGATATATACTAATGTTGTACTTATAGATATTAAGATAGAATTGAGTTAGGAAGTAAAAACTCTAAGTCATAAAAACTAGCCTATAAATTGAGCCCACGATAAGAAAATTGCAATAAAAAACTAAGTTGTGATCACTATATCCATAACAACAATCACGATTAAGCTTTAAAATGGAACTAAAAACTCATGTTTAGTTTGTAGTTAGATTTGTGTCCAAGTAGTGACAATGACCTGCAAATAATAAGAAAAGGAGTTCTAATGGTCACCTGAGAAATTATTTAAAGTATGCTATCCATTAGACATTTTAAAGATCACAACTACAATATAGAAGGTGTTATTGGAACCAACCTTCAAAGTTAAACCAACCAAAAATCCCAAGCTAGTTTGTAATGAGCTTCACCTTCGACTAATTCAACCTGATCAAGGATTGCAATCGCGACTTAGAGATTGCAATTTATACTTTTAAATAAAATGAATCATCACAATAGCTAGTTTAAGGGACTAGGTGATCAAACGCCACATCTCACTAGCTGTTAGACTCAATTATAGTTCTCAATCATGAAAGAGGAATACTGAGCATGAAACAAGGATCGTGATTGTGATTAAGGCATCTCAATCACGAAATTCGTCTGACAAGCATAGGATTATCTACCAAATCTTAGAGATATGGGGATAGTTTTATTAGTAATAGCTACTTGGTGGCTAAAAATGATAAATACTCAACCAAATGGACTTGAATGCAAGATAATAGTCATTTATTGTGTCTAAACTCTTGTAAATTTAATTTTCAAGCTTCTCTCTCTTTATTGCTTTATACTTTTTTTTTAGAGCTATTTTTTAATTGTAAAAGGTTAAGTATAAGTCTTAAACACTTGGGATTTAGGTTTTAGAATGAGCCTTATAATTGTAAAACTTTTATAAGATTTTATGTTAGCCTTAAACACAAAGTGTGATTAGGGTTAGGTGTAAGCCAAAACACAATGTTGAACATGAGCTTACAAAATACTTAGTGAGTTAGTGAAATACCTAATCAGTGAATTAGAAAGTGGATGTAAGACTAGTAAATACTTGAACCACTATAAATCTTCTATCTTGATTTCTCCTTTCCTTTTCTCATATCTTTTAATTGTTTCATTGCCTTTAAAGTTTAAATTTTCCATTAATTCAACCTTTTTTCTTCACGTACAAGGGCCAATAAATGGTATCAAAGCTAAGTCTAAAAAACTAGCCTTAATTGCTTGAGTAAAAATTTAGCTAATGAAAGGATCCACTCTTATCTCAAACCCCACTTTGATGGAACCAAATATGCTTATTGAAAGTATAGGATGGAGGTCTACCTTGATAGTAACCTTATTGATGTTTGGGATAGTGTAGCAAAAGAGTGGAAGCCACCTACTAAGTTGCTGGATAGATATGAAAAGCCTCTCCTAAGAGAAGAATGGGTTGAAACCTATAAAAAGGCAAATGGAAGAAATAAAAAGGCAATGGCAATCATCCTTTATCTTTAAAAAGAAGAGTGTAAGAGTGTTCATCAATGTCAAAGTGCCTAAGGAATATGGAAAGCATTAGAGAACTATCATGAAGGCATTATACAAGTCAAGTTTAGAAAAATCCATATATATGTGATGAAGTATGAGATCTTCATGATGAAGTTCAATGAAAGCATCACTGATGCAATAAATAGACTCTTTGCCATTTTCAACAATATGAAAAAACTTGGGAGACATTTTTTTGAAGAGGATGTCAACTTCATAATCCTTAAAGCTCTTCCCTTAAAGAAGTTTGGTGCAAGTGTTGCCTTTATTGAAAAAGCTAATGAAGACATTAGTAAAATACCAACTAATGTCTATATTAGAAAGCTCCTCACTTGTGAAATGCTAATGAAAAAGGATGAAGAGTTGAAGAAGATAAGCGAAAAAGAAGAAACAAAGGTACTTGCTCTCAAATCAATCATAAAGAGGAAAAAAAAAAGAGGCAAGCACTAATTTTGATGAAAGTAACAAAGAGAAAGAAGTGTTTGCCATGATATCAAGGAGATCTGAGGAGTTGATGAGGAAAAGAAAAGAAAAAAGAAATATCATAAAGGCATTATCCAACTATATAAAGAAGGAAAATGATGTGACTTGTTATAAATGTGGCAATTGATTGTCCCAAGTTTAAGAAGAAAAAGAAGTGGGACAAGGAAAAGAATAAATACTTTAAGGCTAATTTATATGATGACTCAAGTGAAGAAGAGGAAGAGAATGAAGTGGCAAACTGTTGCTTTATAGCTCAAGAGAAGTCTTCTATTGAGATAAACTATTCTCTTTAATATTGTGATGAAAATAGTTTTAAGGAAGAGGATGATGAGCTCCTTAAAGCTATGGCTTTAAGATGTGATAAATATCAATCTAAAATGAAATTTTATAAGAAAAAATGTTCTCAACTTGAAGAGGATTTTAAAAGTTTAAATGAATTTATTTCTAACTAGAGAACATCTAATGATGAGTTCAAGAAATCTTTAGAAAAAAATTTCCAAAACCTCCTCATGATTCTTTATGAAAAGAAAATAATTCTTTAAAATCTAAGGTTATTGAGATGAGAAACTCCATCTCTAAATTTCATAAAAGGAAGGAAGCATTGGATACATTTATTATATCACAAAGTCCACCTATAGTGAGATATGGCCTTGGCTATTATAGGGCTTCTGCATCCACATCTTCTCCTCTTACTTTCATTAAAGCTTTTACATCTCAAACTTCTAGCATAGAGGTGGTTGAGCAGAGGAGTGCTCCAAGCATTAGGCAAATGGAAGGTACCTTGAAGCTAAAGAGTTAAACCTCTAAGAGCTAATCACACATACATGTATAATAAAAGGCATGCACAAAAACACACCTTTTACTCCTCACCACACTTGCTCTTATATGCATTCTCATGGAAATGGTATAAGAAGACCTCTTATTCATACCAAGGCGGTTCAAAGAAGAAAGACTAATAAGTTTAAACTACAATGTCAGTATTGCATGAAATTTGGTCATGTAAATGTAAACTTAAGGATCCTTACAAGCCTAACCCCTTAGGACAGAAGTATGCTTGGGTACCTAAACAAGGATGATTTCTTCTTATTTTATTAAAATGTTGGCTCTAATAATGATGAGAATAATGCATGTGGATAGTGGATGTTTAAATCACATGATTGGAGATATAAAGCTCTTTACTTCCATTATAGAAAATGATGGTGGAAATATCATATTTCTAAATAATGCCAAGGGTAAGCTGATTGGCATTGGTGTTGTTGGTAAGAAGGGTTGCCCCCTTATTGATAATGTTCTTCTAGTTGATGGTTTAAAGCATAATTTGTGAAGTATAAGTCAACTATATGACAAAAGTAATAAAGTTACCTCTGACTTTAGAAAGTGCCTTGTCATTACCTTGGTAGATGACAATAGTAGTGTTTAAAGGTGAAAGGTAAGAAAATACCTGTATAATTAACTTAGATAATTTAGCTAATCAATTTTTTCAGTGTTTTATTTCTTTTAGAAATGAGTCTTAGCATTGGCATGAAAGACTTAGGCATACAAGCATGTAGCTTCTCTAAAATCTCTCAAAAGCATAACTAGTATATAGTCTTCCAAAGCTCCATCAAGGATAAGACATTTGAACCTTGTTAAATGGAAAGGTAGTACCAATGCTCCTTCAAATCCAAAAATATTGTAAGTACTACCACACCTCTTCAACTCATTCATATGGACTTGGTTGGACCAACTAAGAATTCTAGCTTAGGTGGAAAGAATTATGCATATGTGCTTATTGATGATTACTTTAGGTTTACTTGGATTAGTTTCTTCACTCATAAGAATGATGCTTTTAATGCTTTTAAAAATTTTACAAAAAGAGTTCAAAATGAAAAAGGTTACTTCATTTCTAGAATCAAAAGTAACCAGGGAAAAGAATTTCAAAATTAATATTTTGAAAACTATTATTTGAAAAAAGGTATTTCTCACAATTTTTTGGCTCCTAAAACACCACAAGAAAATGGTATTGTAGGGAAGAAAATTAAAATATTAGTGGAGATGGCTAGAACTTTGCTCGATCAATGTTCTTTTCTTAATTACCTTTAGGTTAAAGCCATTAACACTTCTTATTATATTACAAATAGAGTTTTTGAAAGACCAATTTATGAACAAAACCTATTATGAGTTTTGGAATGGAAGAAATCCTAAGCTTTCATATCTTAAGAGTATTTTGGTGCAAATGCTACATTTTAAACTCTAAGGACCACTTCAAATGCTACATTTTAAACTCTAAGGACAACTTTAAGAAATTTGCCTCCAAAATTGATGAAGGCAATTTTTTTTAGCCTACTCCACCATTAGCAGAACATATATAGTTTTTTTAAAAAAAGTCCATGGTAGTTGAAAATGTCTATGAATGTTATTTTTGATGAATCTAGTAAGCTTGATCTTGGGAAAGGTTCTTTTGTTGATGATCTTACAAGTGAATTTGAAAAGCTTGAGATCAACTCCATCCCAAAGGAAGTTGATTTTAAGAAATAGAACCATCATAAGAGATTGAGCAAACATAACCACAACAAGAGGAGCATGAAACTCAAGAACTACCCAAGAATTGAAGGTGCTTCAAGAATAATCCAAAGGCGCTCATTATTGGGGGGGCCTTGAAAGGTGTAAGTGTTAAAGCTCAATTTAATTCCTTAGATAATAATCTTGCCTTTTTTCTCAAATTGAGTTAGGACTAATTAGTGAGGCTTTTAGTGATGATTTTTGGGTGATTTCTATGCAAGTGGAACTCAACCAATTTGAGAGAAATTAAGTTTAGGAGCCTATTCAAAGACCTAAAGAACACTAATTGTGGGATGCAAATGGGTGCATAGGAATAAGTTAGAAGAGTAATCATAAGAAACAAAGCTAGATTTTTTGCCAAGGGTTATAACCAAAAGGAAGGCATTGACTATGATGAAACCTTTACTATCATTACAAGGTTAGAGGCAATTAGGATTCTTCCTGCATATGTATGTCATATGAATTTCAAACTTTTTCAAATGGATGTTAAAGTGTATTTTGAATGGTTTCATTAAAAGGGAAGTTTATGTAGGACAACCTTTAGGTTTTAAGCATCATGAATTTCTAAACTGTGTTTTCAAGCTAACTTAAGACTTGTATGGATTGAAATAAGCCCCTATAACTTAGTATGAAAGGCTTAGTTCATTTTGTTTTGAAAAATGATTTTGAAAAGGGTAAGGTTGATAGTACATTATTTATAAAAATGCATAACAAGAATACACTCATTGTTCAAATTTATGTTCATGATATTATCATTAGTAGTACTAATGAATCTCTTTGTGAGGATTTTGCTAAGTATATGACTAGGAAATTTCATATGAGCATGATGTGAGAACTCAAGCTTTTCCTTAGTTTACAAATCAAGCAGTGCAAAAATGACATCTTCATCAACCAATCCAAGTACACAAAAGAACTTCTTAAGAATTTTAAGATGGATGACTACGAGAGTGGCAAGATATCAATGACTCAATAATCAAACTTGAAAAGGATGAATCAGGTAAGCTAATAGATGAGAAGTGTTGGACTAAGTTGATCAAAGCTAAGGCAAAACTCTCTTTTAATCATGACAATATAGATTGGAAGGTACTAATGTTAATTTTAAGTGTTGCTCTTACAAAAATTTAGTTAGGAACTCATTGGAAGTTGAATGGAAGCAAATAAAAATGTGGAAAATGGCCTTTAAATCATGACCAAGAACTTGTACTTGCGACTGGTATCTCAGGATCATTGGAGACCAATTTTGACAGTGCAATTCGAGGTGGTCACGACTTTAAAACCAATTAAAGGAATTCCAAATCTTCAATCAAATAGTGCCATATGCCAAAGTACCAATTGGAAAATCAAAATTCGCAACAACAAATCCTTTATAGTGATTACAAATTGTTATAAGTAAAATCTTCATTATGTCATGATGGAAATCACGACCACCTCTTCAATCTCATGACCATAACTTTTAACCTCTTTTAGAGGGACCCAACAATTAGTTTTTTAGAAGACCAATGAGAGAATACCACGTATCATGAGCCATTAGACACAAATGAAGTTCACAATTGCAAATTGGCAAAATCTAGTGCAATTGTGAAGATTGTGGCTACGACTTCTATTCTCAACCGCGACTTTTAGCCCTTGGGCACAAAGAAGGGGGGGTTGAATTGGTGGCAAATTTAAACTTTTGACTTTAGAGGAAGCTAACAAAAATGAAAGATTAGAAAGGGTAGGAGAAGAATGAACGCTAGAGTTTTATAGTGGTTCGGGTATTAACCAACACTACTTCCACTCTCCAATTCACCAATTGGGTGTTTCACTCAATCACAAGTGTTTTGCAAGCTCACACTCAACATAGTGTTTAGGCTTACACCAAACCTTATAAGTGTTTTCCCAAGGCTCACACTCAACCCAGTGTTTTAGGCTCATACCAAACCTTACAAGTGTTTTTCCAAGGTTAACACTCAAACCTATACAAGAGTTTTCTAAGGTTCACTCTCAAACCTAAATAAGAGTTTTCTATATAAAATATCACTCTCAAACTCAATCCAAGGTGTTTAAAGCTCACACCAAACTATGTACAAAGAAATAAAGAATTAAAGTTATGAAAATTAACTTTGTAAGAGTTTTGGCACAATCAATGGTTATCCTCTTGCATTCAAGTCCATTTGATGGTGTATTTATAGGCAATAACAACCAAAGAGACGTTATAAAGAAAATATGTCTAAATCTCTATATTGTGCTAGACATATCTTGCATAAATGCTTGTCAGACAAAATTCATGGTCGAGATTGAAATTCGCAGTCGCTATTTTTAGATTGTCTAATGACTAGTCCACGTGGCATAAAACCATTGACTTTTCAAAAAATAGCCATTGGATCTTTCTAACGGATCTCAAAATTTGTGGTCACTACTCAAATTCATGGTCATTATTTTTTTTCTTTGGACGCGATGGTCACCATGAAATCTTATGTCTAACATGGAGATGTTGTTTCACCAATTCATGGTCACTACTGAAATTTGTGGTCATGACTTTTGAATCTCAACAGCACTTTTCAAAATTCACAGTCACTACTAAAATTCATGATCATGACTTTTGAATTTCAACAACACTTTTCAAAATTTGTTGTCGCTAAATTTGAAGGCAGATTTTCATACTTTGAGTTTTTTGCTTCTAATCACTCCTATTCAACTTTCAATGAGATTCTATCTTAATATCTATAAGAATAACACTTAAAATTGACATTAGAACCTTTCAATGTATATTGTCAAGATCAAAAGAGAGTTTTGACCTAGGTTTAAAAAACCTAGTCCAGTAACGACTTTTGTCTAGCAAGCATTAAATGTAAGATTTTGCCACCAACTTTTGAGATATATAGATAGTCTTATTAGTAACAGTTCTTTGGTGGGAGAAACCTCCACCAAATAGACATAAATGTATGATAATAACATTTACTAAGGAAAACTATTTAAATTTATTTCTCAATACTTTTTCTTTTATTTACTATTTGTGATTGAGTTGTATAAGATTTGATGTGAGCCTTTAAACACCTTCGGAATTAGTTTTAAGAGTAAGCCATAGAAAAACTCTTGTATATGTTTGAGTGTAAGCTTTTGGGAAAATACTTGTATAAGATTATGTGTGAGCCTTTATAAAACACATTGTAAAGTTAGGTGTGAGCTTGTAAAACACTATTTAGTGTTAGTGAAATACCCATTGGAGAATTGAGGAGTGGATGTAGGGTTTGTTAATACTTGAACTACTATAAATCTTGATGTTCTCTCTTCTTCTACTACTTTTGTTTAACTTTCTTCTAAGTGTCTTCCCACCAAAATTTAAATTTCTCACCAATTCAACCCCTCCCCCCTACTTCTTGGTATACAAAGGTTAATAAGTGATATCAAAGTATGACCTTAATTCAAGCCTTAATTGTGTGAGGAAAGATCATAGCATAAGAAGGAATCCACTGCCACCTCAAGTCTTTCTTTGATGGATCCAACTATACTCATTGAAAGTATATATTGGACTAGGATAGTTAATCCTAAGTCTATAACCTCTTGTGATCTTGACAAAGTAGATTGATCATCACTAATATTTCAAATAAGTGTTGATTTTACAAAAATAAATAAATCTCTCAAGAAGAAATGAAAGGAGTTGATAAACTCTAAAGTGACATATAAATCGTGATTGCAATTTAGGATTCGCGACGGCGACTCAAGTTAAGAGATGCTGAAATTCAAACAGGTGAAATCGCGGAGCCATTCTCAGTCGTGACCTTTGGAAAAGAAGAAGCCAAAATATGACAGACGAATTCACGGTCAAAGTAATGCCTTAGTCGCGATCGCAAATTTCAAAGTAACTCAAGAGGGAAGCAAGTCCACAACCACAGCTTGACAAGTGTCCCAGAAGACTATTGGAAGTCAAATTTCACGGAGGCATTTTGTTGGTAGCGACCACGAATCCTGTGGAAGAAAGATGACCACTTTGGCAGATGGATTCACGTCCTCTATAGCGACCTATGCAAGAAAACTCGCGATCGC
>CATIWR010226378.1:0-24218 GCA_949677035.1 Omphalea diandra | reverse complement strand
TATATATATATATATATATATATTAGTTATTTATGTTTAAATACATTGAATTTATATAAGTCATATTTTTTAATATATAATATGTTAATTAGAAATTTAAATCTAAATGAGTCTATTTTTATTTATTTTTCTTATATTTGTAATAAATGAATAATTAAATTGTTTCAATATGAATTGTATCGAACTAAGTTGAACTAAAATTTAAAATTTTTAAACTAAAATTAGATCAAAATTTATAAATCCCAAGCTATAATATGATCAAAATTTATAAATATTTATTTTAATTCTAAATATTTTCAAATAACTAATACATGACTGGACTCGAACATCCTTAATTATTGTTGTTTATTATTGGTAACTGATTTGGTAAAATTATTGTTACTGATTGTTGTTTATAAATGTAATTACTAATATAAATATAAATTATAAATAAATATATATATATTTCATACTTTAGATTTTTAAAAATAAATAATATATAATCTTTCATTCTATTTTATTTTAAAATTATAAATTAAATTTTTTATAATATATTCACTAAATATTAATCATGAATATCATAGTAGTTTCATTAAAAATTAAATAATATATTAAACATAAATAATGATAATAAAATTTAAATAATTACTAATACAAAAATTTATTGTTATTATTATTAAAATAAATACTCTCATTTTACACAGTTTAATATTATAGTCAACATAAAAAAAAATAATGAGATATCTATCTTTTTATTTATAAAAGTTAGAATCTATTAATGAAAAAATAATAAAAAATATAATCTATTGATGAAAATTAATAAAAAGTAGACTTTTTGAATTGAAGCTATTAACTAATGTATCAATTATCAGCTCTTATTTTAAAAGGAACTCTCATATTATATTTTTAAAATCAAATTGATAGTTGAATCGATTGATTGACTGATTTTTTATTTAGTCAATTCAGTTGGTTCAATTGATTTGATTTAATAATCTATTTTTAAAATATATATAAATATTTAAAAATTTAAAAAAAAGTGTAATATGATAAAAGTAATCATATGATTTTTAGAATTGTTTTTAATATGTAAACTTTGAGTAAAATAATAAAATTTTTATAAATTTTATTTTTATGAAATAATATAATTTTATAATAAATCAGTTTGATTCAATTTATAATTTTAACTAATTATTTAGTTTGATTGATTTTTTATCCTTAATAGAATTAAATCTCCGGTCAATTTTAAATTTTACTGATGTGACCAAGTAATTCAATGTATTTCTCATAACATTATTTTTTATATTAACTAAATCTATATTTTACATTTTGAAAAAATTATCTAAAAATGAAAGCAAATATGTCTGTAATAGGAAATGCATTTATTCATAAGAGATCAAAATAAACTAGCTTTCAGAAAAAGAGAGAGGGAGAGGGAGAGAGAGAGATTAAAATAAACTCCATTCCATTTCTGCATACAGCGTCACGATCGTGACGGTCACGACCAATCATCAGATTAAAAAAAGGCGAACGAAAAATGATTGATAGGTGCGTACCTGTCCTTGTATCCACGTCGAGTCGATGGCTCGAGCCAGCCCAGCCTCCACCAACTGGGTTTGGCAAAATGTGCTGATTGCGTTACAGCTAGATTGGGTCCACCATCTGGACGTAGACGATCTGGCAAATGCTGACGCGGCATTGAATTATTGGGCAGGAAGAGTGAGGTAAGCGAAACGCGGAGAAAGGGAAAGAGGAAGCCATGTTCTTAATTTGATGGGCACATCCACATATTGCACGACACATTCGAATTGTGGTGAATGATGCTGACAATATTAGTTTACATTTATGAGCCCTAGCCTCCAAATGGTGACCAAAAAATAATAAAAAATTTTTACAAAATTTTCATCTCATTTTGTATTATATATATATATAATCTATGTGGGCATTTTTTATGAGGACATTAATTTGATTTTATTATTATTCGCTATAATTTATTTCAAAAAATATTCATCCCTAATTATGATCCAATTTTACTATATCATATTATTTTGAGGAAATTTATATATTTTAGCATTAGATACTAAGAATGCCCTCAAAAAAATTAGCTATTCCAACATTATTTATCACAAACGAACGTAAATAAGATATACACAATGTTTTTAATTTAATATTTTAAAATTAAACATCAGATCAATAACCAATTTAATTAATTAATCATTAATTTTTAAATTTTATATATTTTTAATATTATAAATATTTTTTATTTTATATTTTTTTATTATAAATCACTTGAAGCATATTGATTAAAAATATCAAATCGGAAAATCAACAACCTAATCAATTTAGTACTCAATCTAAAAACAGTAATTGGCATTAAAAGATAAGTTCCATGTATCCAATTTATGTAAAATAAAAAAAAACATGCATCATGTTAAAATTTATTTAGATAATTCTCTTAGATATTCTTATCAAATTTAAGATATTCATTGAAAAAAAATCATTTTTTTATAATGTAACAATAAGGTTTAAATACCTTTTTTTTTTTTTGAAAAATAAGATTCCAGAATCTCATCTGTATGGTCCAATAAATTTTAATTAATAGTTTAAAATGGAACTAATTAACGATAATTCTTCAAAAGATAAAACAAAATAGTTCGTCGTTTTGTAAGAAGGATGTTAATATATTTTCTAAAAAAAAAAAAGGATGCTAATAAAATTTTGATTATCAGCCTTCTTAAAACAAAAAAAATGAAAAAAGGACTCCAAATAATATTTGTCACAACAACAAAAAAGAGAATGCTTAATCAATGCATATTATTCCGTCGAGTTTTCGAATTAATTTTAAACTATTGCATATCATTTATAAAATAATTTTAAATAATATAGTAATATATTATTATTTTATATTATATTATAGAAAATTAATATATCAAAAAATTCTATATAGAAAATTAACAAATTAATTGTCATATAAAAACCTTTTAAATAGGAAATTTTAAAAATTTTAAACAAAAATTAAGATTAATAAATTTAAAAAAAAACTTAACAAACTTAAAGTATTATAAATAATAAATTAAAAAACGTACAAAGTAAAAGTTCAAAATAGAATGTTGATATTTAAAATAATTATATTGATTATTCAAAATTCTGAGTATATAAAAACTAGTGACAATATAATAAATTATCAAAAATTATTTTATTTAAATTTAATAAAAAATTTAAAATTGTGTCACACAAAATTGAAAGATAATTTATTTTATTATAATTGTCTCACATATGTATATATATTTTGTAAGTATCTATTAATTTTATTTTAATTATAAAATATTTAATATTATTTATTGATTAATTATTAAAATTTATATTATTCAAATTTAATATCATTTTTCTTAAAATTATGTCACATAAGATTAAATATATAAATTAATAGATAATTTTTTATGATAACTATCTTATAATTATAAAATTTGATAAATTTATTTTATTATTTTTATTTACTTGTTAATAACTTTTTTATAAATAATAATTAATTATTCAATTAATTTAACTAACATTTTAAATAAAAATAAAAATTAAATTTATTTAAATTTTGTTATTATAGATTAAATTATGGATTCACAATTTATGGTAAATTCTCCTCATGGATATAGCCATTAGCCACGAAAAGGCTCCTATACTTTTTATTGGACCACCTGCACGGCGCATTACGATTGCACTAAACATAATGGACCACCCAAACATATAAATAGTATTTCTTTTTGTATAATTTTAAGGATCCTACAAACAACTATTTCAACATTATAAAAAAAAGGATTTTTTGTTAAATTGATATACATGAAATTAATTTTATATTAATTAATTAAAAATTAAATATATAAATAATATTAAAATTTAGTTATTATTTTTAAAAATTATTATAAAGTAAAAAATAATAAAATAAAATATGAAGTTGATTATAATAAAAAAATTGTCTATTGATTTATTTCTTTAATTTTATGCAATACAATTTTATGAGAAAAATTTATTAAATTTGAATGAAATAAATTTTTTATAAATTAACTAAATAAATAATATTAATTATTCATAACAAAAAATAAAATTAATAGATAATTGTAAATTATACATACATATATGAGGTAATTATAATAAATAATTGTCTACCAATTCATATTTTTAATCTTGTATAATACAATTTTAAGAAAAATTTTATTAAATTTATACAAAATAATTCGTGACAATTTATGATACTATACTTTGCTTTTATATACTTATAATTATGAACAATCAATGAAATTATTTTAAATTTTTACTTTCTAATTATAATTTGTTCTTTTAGATTTTTAATTTTTTTAAAAAATATTTAGAATTTTTGTTAATTTTATGTTCAAAATTTGTTTATATAGCTTAATTTTCTATTTTAGAATTTTTATTTTTTAGATTTTTAAATTTTTTATTTAAAAATTTTATATGACGATTGATTTTTTTTATTAAAATATGTTTAATATAACAAATTTCTAGAACATAATATAAAATAATGAAATGTGATTGTAGTATACGTAATTGTTTGACAAATAACAAGAAATGATTCAAAAGTAACTCTAAAACTATAATTAATAATATATTATTCATAAATTCATGTGTTGCATGAAATAATTATAACAAAATTTTTAAAATAAATTTAATATTTATTTTAATTAATTAATTAAATTAAATGACTAATTATTATTTAAAAGTCATTGTCAATTAAATGAAATAATAAAATAAATTTCTTAAAATTTATAATTATATATTGAGATAGTTGTAACAAATGATTGTTCATTAATTAATACTTTTAATCTTATATAGTATGATTTCAAAAGAAAATTTATCAAATTTGAATGAAATAATTTCTGATAATCAATATTAAACAAATAATATTAAGTATTTCATAATAAAAATAATATATATATATATATATATATATATATATATATATATATATATATATGTGTGTGTGTGTGTGTGTGTGTGTGTGTGTGTGTGTGTGTGTGTGTGTGATAATTATAATAAACAATTGTGTGTTAATTCATATATTCAAATTTTCTATCATAGTTTTAAGAAAAATTTTATTAAATTTAAACGAAATAATCTATTACATTGTATCTAGCATTTATATACTCAGAATTTTAAACAATCAATAAATTTAATTCAAATCTTAGTTTCCTATTTAACATAATTATTTTTCAAAATTTTCTAATATTCTATTTAGAAGTTGTTTAGAAATTTTCTTTTTAGATTTTTCTGATTTTTTATTCAGAATTTTTTTGTTATATAATCTTAGCTTTTATTTGGAATTTTTATGGTTTAAATTTTTAAATTTTTTATGAATAAGGTTTTTAGTATGATAATTAATTATTTTATTTCTTATTTATAATTTTTTGATATGACTGTTTTTGATAATATAATATAAAACAATGATACATGGTTATGTTATATAAAATTATTTGAGAAATAACAAATAATTATTTAAAATTAATTTTGAGATTGAAATTAATAGTATATATTAATTAATTTGTATTTAATAAAAAATAAATAATTAATATTTAAAAATAAATAATTATGAGATAATAATAATTTTAACATATTAATAAAGTAATATTTTTAACATAGGAAATTTTTTTAAAAAGAGAGAGATATCAAAATTTCAACCACAACTTCTTATATTACAGAATAGATACTTCATTATTAAACTACGAAACTATTTAATCATCGTAATCTCTTTGCAAATTCTTCAAGAAAAGAAAGTAAAATTTTAATTAACGTACTATTAGAACATGTTATTTGATTAATATATCATTTTGTTCATTTAATTCTTAGACAAGATTAACTTTATGATATTTTGAACTGCATAAAAAGCTCTTATTTTACGAACCAAAAACAAAATCTTAAATGTATTTCAGCATTATAATAAGCAGAATTGCATTGGGCTAGTCGATTAGGTCCTAATTGATAATAGATTAATACAATAAAACCTTGTTTATACTCCAGTTAAATTTCATAGATCATCGGTAAATATTTGCTTTATTTGCATTTGAACCTCGAAACTAATTAGGTTTGAATTTTATTGTAATATGTTAAAATTCTAATTAGGATGTAATTGACTTATGCTACTAGAATTATGATTCTGCAACTTCTTTGCCTCTATGTGAAGGGTTATTGTTGTTATAGTTAAAAGATAATTTCTTCAAATCTTTTATTTTATTTTTCTCCAATCTTTACTGTGTATCTTACTCTTTTTTTTCCCCCTTCATTTTTACCTCTCTAGATTTTTTTTAGAATAATTTTTACCTCTCTAGTAGATATGACCATTACCTACATTATTCTTCTTTGATTGACAGTCCTACAATCTATATATCAACCCTATCTAAATTGATGATTTTACAACTTATACATTTAATTCTAATCAACTTTCTGTTAATTAATTGGATAATGATTTTCGTTGTTTATATGTTTAAGATCATAAAAAAAATTCTAAAGCAAAACACACAACATCATTTGATTATAACATTTATATATAAAAAACAAATCTAATATAATATTTTAATAATATTATATAATACATGCAAAGTCATATTTAAATTTCATCGACATTCCCTTCGACACCCATTTTAAAGTTTTTCGATGTTAAAAAAAAAAAAAAAAAATCTGCCAAGTGATGCTTTTTCTAGACTTCTAACAAACTTTGTGTTGAAGAAATTTTATTCCAATAATTTGTTAAAAGAACTTTTTCCAGATGTGGAATGAGTGATTTTATCCATCAAAGAAGTGTGTGGGAAAAAAAAGAATAACAATAATAATAGAAATAAATGGAGAAATATATGTGGGTTATAGAGTGCATCTTTTTTAAAGGAAGCAAACTCAAGTACAAGAGGAATTTCAGAAGGGGCAATTGATATTGTGTGCACAATAATTCCAAACCATAATGCAATATATGTTGAGATCATCATCACCTTTCAAGAAATTATAGTCACTGAAAATGGTATCTTTTTTTTTTCATACATACATACATACATACATATATATATATATATAAAATAAAAAATAAAATTATAACAATAGTTAACAACTATTATATTGGTCCAATTAAATAAAAATAAAAGAATTAGATGTAACTGCAGAAAATATCTTTTTTAAATAAATAGGCAAAAAATATTTTTCATATTCTTAAAGGAGCATATCTCATTATATTGCTGTAAATAGAGTGATTCAAACAAAAAAAATGTTCAACTACTTGCTGGTGCCTACTTGATACAAATTGCAAAAATGGGTGGAGATATTTTGCTGAAAATAATTAGTTTAAAATGCAGTATGAAAGTGAATATTCCTATGATAAAGCAGAAACAAAACAATCTATTTCAGATGTCAATTAGAGTGACAATCTTATTTTCAACTTTGAACAAATCAAATATGCAGACTTTTGTAATGTTAATTATACACAGTAATTTATATTATGGGTTTTATAATATTATTATTTTTCAAGCTGTATTAGACATACTTAATATGTATTATATTTTTTATACTTATTAATAGATAGTGATAATCTTATACCATCTCCCATCTAAAAAAATTATATATAATAATTCATGCATTCCATGACCATCATAGTTGAAATATAGGCTATCCAGCCATTTATTTTTGCTGATTTACAAAACCTTTATTTTTTACAGAATACATTTTAGTCTATGCCTGTATATGCATCAATGATGGTACTAGTTATGTATAATAAATCGGGCCATGTTATAGATTAATTCATCCATAATGCAAAAAACAATATTACTAAGTGATTGAACTATCATCATAATTGCAATTAGGAGAAGGTAAAAAACTTTAAAGGGTATGTAAATAAATTATATTAAAGGTTCTAATTATTTAGACCTCTCTAAAAAGTGTAAAAAGTTTTAAAAAGAGTTATAATTGCCATGAAAATTTTTTAAAATCAATGCCAATGATGCTAAAAACAAAATTACATATTCTCTAATGGGTTTATTCTTGTTAGATCCTCCGCTGCACTAATGTCTCTTTTGTTTAATGAGTGAATGCTTGACCAATGGAGCTACCTATTATTGATCTAATGTGGTGCACTTTCTGTTGTTTTACTTAATCAAATATCAATGACAAATCCATACAAATTTGGGAAAGAAACTGTTAGCCAAGGTCAAATGTTGCATTAGAAGATTTATCAATTTACATAAGTTAATAATTAAATAATACACATTCAGCTATTTTTCTCTCTTTGATGATATTAACCATTATTTTAAAAATCAGATTGAATTTTAAATTAAAAATCATAATCAAATTAGTAATCGATTTAAATTACATTAAGAAAGATTTTCAAATTTGTTTTTTATTTATAATTATACACTTAAAAATTTAAAATATTAGTTTTTATAATTTTCTAAATTAATTTGACGAATTTTTCAGATTGATTAATTGCGGCAGTGGATCAATTAGTAAGTCGATCCATTGACTGCTTCAATTTTAAAAACAGTGATGTTAATTGGGAAGGAAGATTCACTGGGAAAAATGCCCATCTGGCAGCACATGGGTTGTGAAATAAATGTCAGCATTAACGGCTTGGCATTTTATGGTTATCTTATAAGCAATAGATTTCATATTTAGCTTTTATATGCAGATGTATGTGCATATAAGATGAAGGACATTTGGTTCAAGACTAGTTCGTAGAATTCAATTCTGAATTATAAAAGGCAATTGTTTATTTTTAATAGAATTATTGAGAAACTGACGACAAATATCTCTCTCCCTTTTTTTTTAAGGTAAAAGATAATTTTTTTTTATTAGAGTTAGGTAGGTGTTCGAATCACATTTTTTAATTGAATTGCACATTTTTTAATTTTGACATAAATTTTAAATATTTTATTAATTTAAATTAAATTGACCTGTAAATTAAATTACAATTGAACTAATTTGAATTAATATGTGAGTAAAATTGGATTATATTTGGTAAGATTGAGTTTTTTGGAATAAAAAATTATCACTTTTTGTTTTTATTAATCAGAAAATAGTATAATATCGAGATTCTAGATTTTACATCGTTATAATTCTATTAAAAAATTCAAAAGTAATTAATAAATACAAAAAATAGGAGCAATAATGTCAATGTAAAAGATTGGATCATACTTAGTAATCATTATTCGATCTCTTAATCTTTATGTAAGAACAACATAAATTCATTATCAAAAGTGAGTTTTATACTTGATATTTAATTATTAAGCTACCAAATAATATGAATAAAATAAATTTACCTAAAAAGGAAAGGAAAACAGCAACAAATAAAAATCTATAAAAAAAAGATAAGAAAAATCTATCATAAGGAGGATAAATAACATCTCAATATCATCCATAGAAAATATATTTAAAAATGAAAGTCAAACCTATTTAAAAGAGAAATAAATTTAAATATTATTAAAATATAAATAACAATTTTTTTTTTTAAAAAAAGAAGATAACAGCACTACCAACCTAAAAAAAATAAAATAATGGATGAGCTTGATTAATTTGGTATCATTCACACCAATGTTGGCGTGATTGAATTTAGACAGACGAATGAAAATAGGGTTGAATTAAATATTTTATGCAAACTTAGAAAGTAAATTAATATTAGGGGGTGACACAGGTGCAGGACAGGGCCCACGTCGGGGTGGGCCTTCAGAAAAGAAAAAAAATACACGCAAAATGGACGGTGCAAGCTCAAATCCGATCATTTCCAAGGACTACATGAGGTTGATGGTATGTCCGTCTCTGTGCTGCTGTTTCTGTTTCCTATCATTTTTAATTTTTTTTTTTTACTTCAAACTAAAACATTCCTATATATAATATTGAAACATGGAATAAATTATATTATGTTGACTATACATATAAGAAATTACACAACATTTTAATTTTTAATGTTTATTGAGTTGTATGTTCAAAAAGACTTGGCTTCAAATAAATAATATTTTAGAAAATAATACTTATTTATTCTTCTTTTAGTAAATTACTTTCTTTTTAATAAATCAAAGATTGAAAAAAAGTATAAATTCTTTTTTTACTTCATATTTTTCTAATTAAACATGCTTAAAAATTATATTTTTTAACTAATTTCTTTTAAAACAAATAATTTTTTATGGGCATTGCTGCAATGTATATATTCCATTTCTTTCATTCTTCTCTGCATGTATTATCAATTAAAAAATTAAGTTGCTAGAAATAATAAAATTTTTAAATAAAGTAGATATGTAGAACTTAATATTTTTAAATGTATTTAAAGATAGAATGCTAGTCCTAAAAATTGAATTTAAAATTTTAAAATAAATAAACTCTCTTAATCACTTGGACGAACTTTTCTTCGATATCCTAATTACATGAATAATTTTTTCTTAATTTCATTTTCAAGCCTAAATATATGAAATCAATTTATTGATTTTTTAAGTGTCTTTTCAGGAGTTCATAATTTTGTGACATTTGCCTTTAAAAGGTCTGATAATTGTTTCATATTTTTATGAGTGGATTTTAGTTGACTATTCTTCTTCTCATGAAAAGATTTGACCTTATTTAGCCATTAATTAAGAATCAAATTTAAGCTTTTGATGGTATTTGGGTTAATCAAATATGTTTCTTTGTAGCATAAAAGCATATATAAGTTGAATGCATTTCTGTAGTTTGGTAGATAAGAATTTTAGTTTTATTGATTATAGTTTTCTAAACAATAACTCATTCAGGATCAATTGTTCTTTGGCATCATCATCATCATAGTTGAATAATATACAACTTAGGTTGGATGGTTTAATCATTTTTTTTAAAATTATTATTTATCTTCATTACATAAATATAGGTAATGAAATGCATTCTAAGATATTTTTTAATAAAAAAATAACATTCAATTAATTCAATAGTCAAACAATATTCCAACTATAGATGTTAATAATAAAAAAATTATAATTAAATTTTATAAAATAATATAAATATTTTAACTTAATCATTAGAATTCTTTTGCACAATTTCAAAATTGTTTTGATATATTAACATTATTCTGAATTGAAGTTTGTCAATAAAATCATCGTAATATTTGAGAAATTATATTTATTACACAAAATAGATTAATTTTATTTAACAATCAATAGATACAAATTTCAATAAGAAAATAAAAAACAACACCTAGAGAGAAAAAAAAAACAAAGATATTTATAAATTAAAAGAAAATACCGACAAAAAATTATACAACTCCACTCCAAGTAATAAAAAATAAAGAAAATAAAGGCAGATTTACTAATAAAATAACAAATTTAAATTTGTTAAAAATGCTAATGAATAATAATAAAAATAAAAAAGCTACAACTAACTAATGAGCACCCGCATCCAATCAAACTAAAACAAATAGAAATGAATTATAAAATAGTTGATTTTCTAAAAACATGATTCTGCAAGCTAGATTTGATGGCCCTCTAACATAGAAAGCAATATTTGAGGCTTGATTGGTGCATAAACTAGCCATTTATTTGCTATCATTAATTCATTATTCAAAAGATATTATTGTTGTGGACAACATATAGGAAAACTTTAATGACCATGGAAACAAAGCCAAGAGTGAGAAAGCATAAAATGAGGGATTATTTTCTTGTGATTTAAAATTGAGTTAAGGTGAATGATTAAAGGAAGTTTAGTCTATATACCATACATTTTCAATGAAGTAGTTGTGGCCCTAGCAAAAATATTTGTAGAAATAGAGGGATTCCTCTGCAAAATGGTCACTTGTAAGTGCAGTCAAAGATGAGAGTTATATATTCCATATCCCACAAAAGCCCTAATCCCAGGATTGTGTAGTGAAATCATACCTGTCATATGTAAGAATCCTATAATCACCTCACTCAGAAAACCTGAAAATGTCACATTCAGGAATCTCAAAGGAACATTCATTTTTAATGGGTATTTGAACTCTTAAAGTCTCTATAATAAATAAAATCTTTAAAGTGTTAGAACAGAAACAGCAAAGCAACACATGGTAGTTAGCTTAATACTTCCTTAGAGCTACTGTGTTAATTAGAGTTCTTCTTCACCCTTTAGCATGGGATGACATGAATTTAATTGGTGTTCTATTGCTAATGAATGTTGGCTTAAAATAAATCCTTAGCACTTTTGGTCATGGGATAGCAACATGTGACCTGCCTAATTACTTGCATATCTCCAACCAACTTATTTTGGTGTCACCCTTTTCTTCTTCATTTTTTATTAATTCAATTTTAATTAGACTCCAACTTAAAATCTTATAATTTTAAAAATAATTTATATGTTTATTAGCCTTTTATTTCTTTTTTTAAAAGTAAAATAAAAGTAACATTTGAGGTTATTATTCCATTGATGGAACGAATTGCTTGAATAAGTTCATCGTTGCTAAGAGATATTTTATGCTAAGCGGTGCACCTAGCATTTGCTGTTTTATAAATGAGATCCTGCTCTAGGCTGAATATCATACGGCCATTTTTCCTTAGTTGTCTTAATCTAGAATGGACATCACACCAATTTTAATAATTTAAATTGAAACTAGTATAATAATCTGTAAATAATGATCAAATTATGAGACTTAAAAATAATTATTTCAAATTATTAAAAATTTTGAGTTTCAACTTATATAAATTGCTTGAAATCTTATTTTCTAATTGAAGTGGGATTTTTCTAAGCTAGTATCTCAAGTTAGTCGCCGTCCAAGTTTGAGACTTTAATCTTTCCATGGTCCTTTCTATATTTTTTAAAAAATAACAATATTGGTACTTTTTAAAAGATTTTTGACACTTATCTCATTTTTGTCGTTAGTTATAATATTTTTCATGTAAAATTCTTTTAAATTATTTTTTCGAAATAATTTGGTTAGAGAAGAGTTGTTTCCATGCTGAAAAGCGTTACGTGGCAAGAGAACAGGGCATTATTTCCACGTACCAAACTCAATATCAAACATTCGATACTCGTATAGTAGAAGATTGGTCAGTCAGCTAGCGAGCTCACGAACACTTTCTTGATCGACCCATGGAGAAAAGTAAAAATGGAGCAAATAACAGACTTATTAACAAACTTAGCGCGCGAACATGATCAGGTGGTGCCATTAACACTGTTTGTAGCTGTTTTTTGCCTGTGTTTGGTCATTGGTCACACGCTTGAAGAGAACCGATGGGTCAATGAATCCATAACTGCCATCATCATTGTGATTGCTATCTCCTTCTCTACATATATATGCTTATTATATGTATTTGTTGTTCATTATGCTTGAATTGGGAGCAAATCTGAATTCTATAGTTCTGGAGATGATTTCAGTATCAGATAACTCATACGTTAATTTTATGTGCTTGTTTCGAAGTCTCAATCTTATAGCACTCGAGTAGTATTTGGCTGAATGGGGTTGATTAATTACGTGTGTTACTTATCAGGGATGCATTTGTGGAACATTTATCTTGGTTCTGGGCAATGGCAAAGGTTCCCACACATTAAGATTCAGCGAAGAGTTGTTCTTTATATATCTCTTCCTCCTATAATATTCAATGCAGGGTAAATCAATTGAGTAATCATGCAATTTCATGGAAAATTGGCCTGGTTCAGTTCTTAAATTAGTTGTACATTTAGTAACTTGATTTGTGCGGTTCACTGGGATCAGATTTCAGGTCAAGAAAAAGCAGTTCTTCCAAAATTTTATTACCATTATGCTGTTTGGTGTGGTTGGTGTTTTCATTTCAGCATTCATTATTGTAGCTGGCAAGTCCAATCCCTTCTTTAGTTTCCACCAAAAAATGCTTTATTGATTCAGAAAATCTAATTTCCTGTATTTTATTGTTGTCCTAGGCAGCAGGTGTCTTTTCCCAAGATTAGGATTTCTTGGTCTGACAGGGCGCGGCTATCTTGGTGAGCTTCTCCTGTTAGTACCTATATATATCTGTATATATACTCACTCTCTGACTATCTTGGTGAGCTTCTCCTGTTAGTACCTATATATATCTGTATATGTACACACTCTCTGACTGAGGTTCAAACTTGCAATCTCTCAGCTCTGGACACGACTCTAGTAATGTTGAATCGAAGCTTATTCGTTGTTAGCAACACTACGCATGTTTCTTAATTTATTAGAATTTTAATATTTTCTTGCCTCAATTTTCAGCTCTAGGAACAATATTTTCATCGACTGATTCGGTTTGCACTCTGCAGGTTGGTTATCTAAGCTCGAAAATTATGTGCCTTTTGTCATGTTAAGCTTGTTTAACGGATGTTTTAAGATAATACAACTTGCACGTAGGTTCTTCATCAAGATGGGACTCCTTTGTTATACAGCTTGGTCTTTGGGGAAGGAGTGGTAAATGATGCAATATCAGTTGTTCTCTTCAATGCAGTACAAAAGATGGATGTTAAAAGGCTTAGTGCTAAGACAATCCTAAGTGTTATCAGTGATTTCTTATACTTCTTCTTGACAAGCACTGCTCTGGGAATCACTGTGAGTTTTGATATCCAACTCTCATATTGTGTACTTGTTTCAAGAATTTCCTAGTTTTGTTATGCATTTGTGAAATTTTTTATTAAAAGTTTACATTTGGTTCAAGGTTGTCAAATTTCAACTTTACCAAGTATAACTGATATAGAATGCCTTGGGTTGATTGAGAGTGGACTGGATTTCTTAATCACATAACTGGGAGTGTTTGGTAGATCTTTAGTCCACTTTCTGATACAGAATTACCAAGTAGTTTACAATCGTTTTGGTTGAATTGTCACTTTTCTCTCACGGACAGCATTTGGCCGGCTCTGTAATGTAAATTGATCCAATTGAGTTACTATAGTATCTTTAAATTTAGTTGTAAAAGACAAGGATCCTCTCAAACATATTACTGGACAAGAGAGAGATGCAAGATTAGAAATGAATATCAGTAATTACTATTCATTGAGTACACGTAACAGCCTTTGGTTTTTGCATTTCTTCTCTGTGGTAGCTAAATTGTTCCCTTTTTTTTTTGGGCAGACTGGACTGATCACTGCAAATGTACTTAAAACCTTGTAGTTTGGAAGGTACATGATTTTTCAATTTGCCTAAGATAAGTTTTTTCTGTAATGTATAGACGAATGTTGAATTTCATTCAAACTGTTGATGCTAACTGTAAAATCCTGAATTGACATTTGTATACTGACATTCAAGCATTTGTGAAATTGATCTAATGGTTTTAATGGCATATATGTCGTACGTGTTGGCCGAGTTATCATCTGCTTACAAGTTCTTTTACTATGTTCGTGAAATGACAGTTATATAACGAATCTAAAATATTGTTTTTTTCATGTAGCTGCTAGAACTAAGTGGAATTTTGACAGTTTTCTTTTGTGGGATTCTTATGTCGCATTATGCATGGCATAACATGACTGAGAGCTCGAGAATCACAACCAGGTATGGGTGTTTGGGTAACAATGGCTTCCTTTATGTACTCAAATTAGTATATTTTGGTCTCACATTCTTCATTTGTAAATCTTTATTCAGGCATGTATTTGCAATGATGTCATATGTTGCAGAGACATTCATATTTCTCTATGTTGGAATGGATGCACTTGACATTGAGAAGTGGAAGATGAGTAAGATAAGGTGTAGACAATCTTGTTTAAGATGTAACATTACATATATGGCGTAATTTACTATTTGGGAAAAAAAAAACAATAGAAGTTTTGTCATGTCATATAAAAGGGGAGAAAAAATTAGCTAACCGAATGCAATTTACAGTTTTGGAACTTCAATTCGCATCTGTAGCACATTGGTGTTACTAGTATTGCTTGGAAGAGCTGCATTTGTCTTTCCACTCTCAGCTTTTTCCAATGTCATGAATTGAGGAAGAGCATCGCCAATCATGTTCAAACACCAAGTCAGTATAATTTTTTTTTTGTCTTATTTTTGTTTTTTCTTGGTAAGCAAATACTAATTAGGTCTCATATGGCTCAGATATATCCATTTACTTCCATGGAACTGCTATTTCTTGGGAATTTATATCCTTTGAAGTTATAAGTTTTAATATTTGATTCGCACTTTTTTCACAGGAAATATATTATTTTATGTTTGATTTGTTCACTAATTTTATAACAGGTATGCTGTAACATAACTTTCACATAAAGAGAGGAATTTTCATTTATTAACAGTTGACGGAGTTGGAATTTGTTATTTGTTTAGATAATTATTTGGTGGGCTGGGCTACTGAGAGGAGCAGTCTCAATTGCTTTGGCTTACAAACATGTGTGCTTTTGTTTTATGATAAGAAATTCTCTTTTCAAGCTTTAAAAAAAAAATTGAGAATTCTTTTATGAGAGACCATGAATTAATTAATGTTCTCCCTATTTTGTCTCTCGTGGCTTGAGAAGTTCACATCTTCTGGGATTACATGGAATCCAATCTATGTTGCAATGGTCACCAACACCATCATTGTCGTCTTGTTTACTACACTGGTATGTTTACGTCGTAAGTTTCAATTGTTTCCCTCTGTAACCTATGTTAGAACTTGCTTGCACAGAACTTCCAGTTCAACTGCTATGCCTTCTTTGCCTTTAAGTCCTATGTTTCAGTTGTTTCCCTCTATAATCAATGTTAGAATTTGGTTGCACAGAACTTTGAGTTCAACTGCCATGCCTTCTTTGCCTTTGCTGATGAATAAAATCACTTATATATTGCATTTGATAACATTAGCGTGATCATAAATGTGACCATCTTAATGACATATTATGATCAATTTTATTTACATTCCACGACTTCATTGATGACTTGCCTTCAAATTTTCGTTTAATAGCATGGTTTTGATTACAGGTTTTTGGTTTTCTTATGAAGCCGTTAATAGGTTTTATGATTCCCCACAATGCGAATAACGGCAACCAGGAAGTTAAGATCCCCAAAAATGTTGCCCGCCTACCTTTGCTCTCACTTGAAGAGTCTGCTGCAACCAATCTGCAGTTTGCCACTGATAGTTTGTCCATGCTAATAGAAAGCCCAGTTTATACTATACATTACTACTGGAAAAAGTTTGATAATACCTACATGAGACCTATATTTGGAGGTCCTCGAAACAATCCGTCTGAGTGCTAGCTAGGAGTATGATAGCTAATACGACCTTGTGTCAATGCTGGTGCTACTAGCAGCAGCAGCAGCAGTAGTTGTAGTAGGAGATGCATCATTTCCAGGTTGAAACAGAAGTTAGCAGATTTTACGGTTCTCTTTGTTGAAACTGTAAATATGCTGAGTTACAGAAGCTGGAAAAGTGTACGTAGTGAGGAAATGTATATATGTTTGGAAATGTTGCTGGGATACTGTTATGTGCAGTCTTTCATTTTTTTCAATCCTCCATTTTGTGTCAGAAAGCAGCTGCTTCCAGAGCAGAAGCCAAGTAAGATATGAGATGCAAATAATAGCTAGAACTTATTGGGATTTGTAGTTAAATCATTGGAAACCACTCCTAATACATTGTAAAAGCTACACATTTGTCTACTTCAAAAGCTTTCTGAGAAACTACATCAGCAGTCTGGTATATTTTAACACCATGGCATTTGAAGGGTAAATTCCATATGCAGGGAGGATGTACCTGAAATTGCATAAAGGAGGCAACTTCACTTGCTGCATAAATTGCGACATTTTTCAGTTACAGGTTCCTTCACGCCAAGTCCTACGGTAGAAATTCAACCGATCTTTTTGAGTTTAGGTTAAATCTATGAGGTTCTGAAACCTAGTGATATCTCTCAAATTTTAGATTACAGTTCTTTTGCAAAAATGTAGCCTTATTGTTCTGAGACGGTTGATATTAAAGACTTCCTTTGCTTTAAAGCAACTTAAGTTCATTACCATCATGAAGTTTCATGTTATATTTCCCAGGCCCTGCCATGGCAAGTCCTGTGATTGTTACCAGTGTTAGAAGGATGTACATACTATTTGCATAGAAAAGAAATATCTTCTGCAAAAAGAGAGAAATAACCAACAAAATGTACATAAAAATTAAAGCTTAAAGTTATATTTTCCAAATAAATGTCAAGAAAAGTAACTAGAAGACCAGGGAAACTCTATCATTAATCAAAGGGGACATCAGCTGTAATATGAATTTTTCGCTTAAAATACAAACATTTACGCCTTGTTTAGAGCAAATCATATAAAAAAAGAAAAAGAAAATAAGAATTATTTGACTTTAGTGAGAGAATTCTATTGTTTAAAATAAATTCCAACTTGATAGAATTCAATTGAATTATTGGAATAAATCTATATGAATTGCAATCAATTTTATTTATTTATGGAAAAATGTTAGTAACAGTTATTTATCAACACTCTCTTTTAACACTTTCCATCTTATTAGTCCATATAATCATTTTAAATTTTATTGTTTGAAAGATTATGTAAAATCTTTGTGTTCAAATATAAATTTTCTTCTATTTATTGCAATGAATTATCTAATATAATGGTAACCTTTTAAATTTTAACTTAAATGTGACATTAACTAATCAAATAACGAGGGTTGAAGGAAGTGACTTTTGCCAGCATTTCATTTCCTTAAATATCATTGCTTTTTCAAAACAACCACATTGCTAATTCAAATTCTAAAATTAGTAGGGTAATTTTATTCAAAATTTTTAATTAAAATTCAAAATTGATGCTAAGTCTTTACTAGGAATGTCCGCCGATCGATTTGTTTCGATTTGATTTTCGAAAAAATTAAATTAATGGAATTTTATATTTATGAAAATCCAACTGAATCAAAAAAATTTTATAAATCAAACTAAATCTAATTTTATTTGATTTACTCAATTCGATTCAATTTGAACTGAATTTTTTTAAAAAAATAATTCATTTGTCTCAAAAAAGTTATCACCATTCAATTTTCACATTGTTTTAAAAAATGCATTTAATGTTTTACCAAACTCTTCATTTATAATATATTTTCCATTTGTATCCTCAATTATATTTAATAGGGAAATAAATATACTTTTCTAACTTAGTAATTAATTAGGGTAATTACGAAGATTGTTTATAAATATTTTTATTTAATAAAAATGGATGTGCATTTTGAGACATCCAAAAAAGAGGAGTGGACAATTTTTTTGGGACGGAATGAGTATTTTTTTTAAAAAAAAATAGTATAAATTATATTATTTTAATGATTCATATAAATAAATTTTATTGCATTATATATATATATATATATATCATTGATTAAAAAACTTTTTTTACAAAAAAATTTAGCTTATTCATTAGTTTATTCAGTTTAGTTAATTGATTCAATTTTTAAAACACCAATAACCAAATTAACTAAACTTTTTTTTAAAAAAATCAAACCCAAACAATTTTCGGTTCAATGAATCTGAACCATTTTAAAATTGAAATTTTTACATTAAAAATTGAAATTTAATATTCAAATAGTTATAGAATCTATAATATATATAAAAAAATACTAATTTATATATACTAAAATAAAATTACTGTAACCTGCACGATTAAACTTAATTTTCAAGCCAAAAATCATTCATTTCACCTTCAATGTATCACTTTTTGTTTTTAAGAAATTTTTAATTTTATTTTTCTTTCCTATTTGAATCAAAATTTTATTTTTCTATTTATTTAAGCTTTTAAATGCCTATATAAACCTTTATAACATCATTTAAACGCATTCCATAACAATTTTCATTTTAATTTCTCAAATTTTAGTGTCAATTACTTATGAAGTAATTAATAACTTAGTGATTACGCCAATTGCAATGGATACACAGTTGCCAAATAAATACAACTTTCATAACTATACAGAGATAATATCACACCAATACCATTTTATTTTTCTACAATCCTACCATCTACATTCTGCGGTTGTTAATCTAACCCAAGATAAAAGTCTAAACATTCCGATTACAATCCAGAGTTTGCTGTCAGCCGTTTCTTCACAACTTGACGCAAGAACTTGCCATGAAGATGAAGAAACCACATCACCTATTTTGGGTCCCAAATACGATGCTGGTGTTAAGACCAGATGTCTGCAACCACAAGTCCCACGATTCATGCATTTATTAATTTCCAGTCAGATGCTAACAAGAAGAGGAAAGCAACACACTGAAATTATTGATTCAAAATATTGAAAGAGAGGTCATTTTAACACCATATTGTATATTCAGGTAACGAGCCATTTCTTGGGAGCATTTGCCATTTTAGAGACAACTCAAGGATTTATCCTAACCTAAAACCAAATACATATTAGACTTCTATCACATATGGACTTTTTACCCATATGAAGCGGCAGTGTTGCACGCACATAATGACATTATTGGGTAACAGTATTGCATATTACTATAGGTCCACAACAGAAAATTCTGTTCAACTCCTACAGAAAGGCAAGAAGGAGCAACATAGGTTTATGGGCTTCTAATAGTAATAGCTGCAAATACACTTCCTCTTCACAAGCATGTTTTCTTCCACCCTTAGGCCAATTTGTATACATGATTAATGGAAGTTCGGAAAGAAGAAAGCCAACAATCAAACATATGACCCAAATAACTGCTGCTTGCTTTGAGCAAACCCTAGTAACATGGAGGGGTTCAAGAAACACAATAATTACATAACTAGCACATAAAAACTCTGATGAAACCAAGTAGACAGGTTCAAAAAATAAAAAACTATCAACCTTCACATAATGTCTCAAGCAAGTGAATAAAACAGTCAAGGAAATAGCAGATGTTATTAACATCCAATCAAATAGAATGAACAAATGACTACATGAAAACAACCAAGGAAGAAGAATCAAAGTTAATGAAATCTTAAATTAATATAACAATAGCATCACTAACCAAACAACTGAGATTAGTCGCTGTCATTTTCTAAAGATATGATGACGTGCCAAGACTTCTGGTATCCTCGAGGCAGGAAGGCTTTGACAACCAAAGAGTTCTTGAAGCTTTGCATCGCATAGTATCACCATAGAGTTCAGAGGATCCTAAATATAAACAAATAGCAAGCAGGCAGTTGGTCAAAATACAACTTGATTCATCAGAATCACAACATTGTCATCAAGCACTAAAAGCAAACAGAAATACGAAGCACCATTTGCCAAAAAAAACATCAACAACACTTGTGGTTCACAAAGACCAACCTAAATCAACAACACAGACTCCACACTGAAGATATCAACATCTGGAGTCTCAATCATTAACGACCAACATATAATAGAAAACTATCAACAACAAATATTTCTCAAAATAAACATCATTTTATAAGATATGAACTAACATTGAACATCAAATAAAAGATTCACTACTGAGTTGGCTACCTCCAAATTATTGACATTTATGTATTCCCACAGTCGTTTGAACACCTCTGATTGGAGCATCTCTTTCACATCCACACCAAAAAAATTTGCAAGCCCTTCAGATATTGCCACATAAGGAGCAGAAGCAGAAACAATCTGTGGCAATGTTGGCTCCTCATCTACCTTTTGTTTCTTAAAGCCCGGCTGCTCTAATAACCATCAAAACATGAAATTCACAATTTCAAGCCTCAAAACCACTAAAATATATAAAACCCATAATCAAACACAAGGAAGTAACCATACTTGTGGGTTCAAGTGGAATGATATGCTTGGCCAGCAACTTGTTCATCTTGAACATATCAGTACAATCAGTCTCAAAAACCAGACGCAGCTCCTCATTGCAAATGATTTTCCTTTTGTTACTTGGGTCTTGAAGATTGTTCTTCCTTATGTAAGCCCACAGCTGCTTCACTATCTGAACCCCAATAGCATGGAAAATTTAACAGTATCCTAAAAGAAGCAAAATAGTAAAAACTAGTAATTGACGCACTAATGCGAAAAGGATAATGGTGTAATTGTGTGCTTGTGTGGATGAATGCTTCAACCTCAGTCCTTGGTAGAGCTGACTGCCCAACAATGGTCTCAAGTTGAGGTGAAACACCACATAGCTTGTTAAGACCCCCTGGCCCACCTTTTCTTTTAGCTTTACTGGCGCCACTGCAAATAATAATAATAATCTCAGTTCAAAAATTTCCATCATTTTCTCAGCAAGGAAACGGAAAAGAAAAAACCTTCAGTAATCAAAATATAAAATTTGCTCATTTTCTCAGCAACCAAACGCAAAAGAACAAAACTTCAACAATTAAACTTGAAAACTTCCCTTTTAAAAAAAAAATTTGTCGAACCAGAGGAAAAAACTTAAACTTATAAACCAAAATTGGAAATTTTCCTCAATTTCATAGCAACCAAACATGAAGAATAAAATTCTAGCAATCAAAACTTGAAAATTTTCTCAAGTTTTCTCAACAAAAAAATGGAAAAGACAAAAAATAAAAAGAATAAAACTTCATCAACCAAACTTGGAAATTTCCCTCAATTCTGTTAGCAACCAAAATCAACAGCACAAAACTTCACAATCCAACTAGAAAATTTTCATTCATTCTCTGAGCAACCAAACGGAAATGGACAAAAACAAAAACTTCAGGAAAAACCCACCTGGGTTTTGGAGTCTTGGCGGGCGAAACGGCAGGGGTTTCAGGTTTGACAGAAAAAGAGTGGAAGGCAGAGGAGGAGGGTGGGACAGTAGAGTGGAAAATGGGGCTTTGATGGAGCGAAAAGTGGTCATTTTGGTGAGGGATTGTCGGTGGCGCCGGCGGTGGCGGTGGTTGGAGTAGGAAATGTTGGATCTGGGCGCGAATAAAGTCGGCCTTGTGGGAAAGGTTGAGGCCGAGCTTGGACTCGAGGTGATGAACTATGTCGCTTAGGGAAGTGAATTGGGGTTGGATGGAATTAGGGTTTGAGGATGATGATGATTGAAGGAGTGATTGTAGGGCTTCACTTATTTTTTGTTCCTCTGTCATTTTTAATCCTCTCTTTCTTTCTCTCTCAAATCTTTCCTTTGTTTGTTTCTCTTCTCTTCGTTTTTGCTGTGCCATTCTCTCTCTTGATGATTAGTCACGTGACCTTGTTGGGTAACGATATAATTGACGGGCCAATCAGGATTGGGCACGTCGATATAATTCGTTTTGCGGGATGAATCCGTTTTAGCACCTAATTAAATACTAACCTCCACGCAAATATTGAACAATCTTCTAAGACTTCGGGTAAGTTAGTGAGTGTTAAATGAAATTAATAAATTAATCCCGAGGTTTTTTTATAATTTGAATGAAAATAAATGAAAATTACAAATTTATATATATTTATTTTTAAATAATTATTTTTTGAATGCCCAAATTAAGAGAGGAAAGAGTGAAACGGTAAAAATTTTAAATAATTTACATTCATTAAACTTCTTTTAAAGTGAATTTTTAAATAAAATGAAATTAATTAATGTTGAACTAGGATAATCAATCTCAGGTTTAAAACCTCTTTTGATTTTGACAAAGTAGATTGATTATCACTAATGTCTCAAATAAGTGTTGTTATTGCAGAATTGAATCAATCCCTCAAAGAGAAACGAAGAAGTTGATGAACTCCAAAGTAGCATGAAAATCGCGACCGCAACTTACTAATTCGCGACCGCGATTCATGTTAAGACATGCTGAAAATCTAGCAGGCGAAATCACAGTGTCATTCTCGGCCGCGATCCCTGAGAAGAGAAAGGTCAAGTTGTCACAGACGAATTCGCGGTAGGAATCTCGGCTGAGTCGCGACCGCGAATTTCAAAGAAACTCAAGAGGGAAGCAAGTCCACAACCACAACCTGACAAGTGTCCAATGAGACAGTTGGAAGTCAAAAGTCACGAAGGCATCTTGCTAGTAGCGACCGCGATTCTTGTGGAGGAAAGCTACCAATTTTGGCAGTTGAATTCGCGGTGACTGTCGCGCCCTGTGCAAGAAAATTTCGCAACCGCTACTTCTGAAAGTAGGTAAAGGACAACGACTATATTTTTCGTGTAAACAAATAAGAAGATGCCACGTGGACTAGCCGTTAGAAACAAACGGGGTTTCTCTTGAAGAATTTGGATTTCGCGACCGCGAAAGGTTGTAGCGACCGCAATTTCATCCTGATAAGCATTAAATGCAGAATCTGTCAAGTATGTCTCAAAGATTTAATGAGTTATGATCTGCAACGTCTCTTTGAAGGAGTTTGGCTATAAATACCCCACCAAACAGCCATGAAGAAGGTTGCTAACAAATTTATTACAAGCATTGAAAGCTCTTAAGTCTTTGCTACTCACTTTCTTCATCTTCTTTACATTTGTTAGGTGTGAGCAATAAACACCAG
>CATIWR010226369.1:0-22705 GCA_949677035.1 Omphalea diandra | reverse complement strand
TATATATATATATATATATACACATGCGCACACACATCCAATTGATAATATAATTGATAATATATGAGTATATGGTCTGAAAATAAAAATTTAAATACAGAGCCATCAAACAACCAAGAAGGCTAAAGGAATATATCAATGATTTATTTTTACTGATATATAACAATTATATTTTTTTCTATTAAAATACCAGAAAAAATATTCTTTTTTATTAAAGAAAAAATAATTTTCAATTAAAAATTATTTTTTTATGAACTATTGAATATCAATTACATATTTCTATTAAATAAAAAATTTATTTATATTTATCTCAGTAATAACATAAATATTTACTACTTTTAAATCAATTCCTATTATGTCAAAAAATAAAAAAATAAAACGAAATGGTTGCACCATGATGAATGGCGCAACCAATGGAGTTAGTGACATTTTGATATTCTATTTTTTTTTTATTTGTAAAAAAAACTGATAATAAGACATTATGAATAACATATTTCAAATGCGTCAGGTATAGTAATATTTTGACTCTCTCTAATTATCACATAGTAAAGTAATATGCCCCCTTCAAATTGTTCTCAGTGGTATTGATTACTTGTCTGACAATTTCGAAGACCAAGCCTCAGGACATGTCTCCAACCCAAGACCTTAATCTGTTTGAAGGGTCAGTTAGGCCATGTTCGAACTTGACAAAGTTATCTCCTGATACAATTTATTGCATTATATGAATCAGCTTCAAGACTCTGAATCAAAACAGGCAGCAGCAGCTGCACTTGAAGAAAACTCTTACTAGACAGCCCCATGATCACTTGTCTAGTTCATTCTTCAAGGAAACTCCATATGAACTGTGAGTGGTATTTTTTTTTTTTTTTTTTTTTGGTCAGGGATCAAATGCACGTATTTATAAACTTGAAGGATAGTACTCATGAATTCAAGAGTCTTCTCTAAGTTATTGGTCAACTTGGCTCCAAATATTTTCCATGGCTTACAATTTCCAGTGACTTTGGTTTGTAGATGTGGCATGTGCAACCTGACTGCCAAAACTCAAAAACCATATGATTCCTGCAAGGCCTTGGTTTTTCGGATAGAAGGAAATTATAACCAAAAAAAAGATTGTCATCAACTAATGTTCCCGATAGAAGGAAATTAATTTGCTAAACTGAGACAACAGCAGCATGGGGTTTTCGGAGTCATCAAAGATTGAAAACTTCCAGCCTTTAGTAGCATCTTCCAACTGTACCCAGAAACTCTTCAGTATTAAGAATTAACAATGAACCAGCCATTTCATTAGTTTATCCAATGATCACTGTGTCATTCTAAATCACTGATGTGCTTAAAGAATCAAAAAGATGGGAGGATAATTCAATTCAGATATGTTGAGCGCAAACACCTGAGCTGATAATAGAAGAGGGATACTTGAACATGGTATAAATTAAATACTGAACGTTAACAACAAATAATAATACAATAAGACAAAATCTAGCGTACCAAGCAACATTTTAAGACAATATAATAAAGTGAGATCGCTACCAGTCAAGAGAAAAAGATGTTCTCATTTTCGCCACCTTCTCCACCAAGAGGAAAAACTTGCACCCTGTGGAGGAGGAGGTGTGAGAATATCCAGCATCGTTTCCTTCTCTTTTGGGGTCAATGGAACACCTCTAACAAGATTCAAAGCCATGATGTGCACATTAGTCTTCTGCCTGTGCTTGTTGTAGGCCCACATTCCTCCAGCAGCACCTGCTACTAGAAGCTATCCACAATACCCATGTCTCAACACATATACACATTTAGAGAAACAAATAATCTTACTTAACAATGATACTCAGCTTTAAAACTAACCGGCGATAGCCACAAACCGGCAGTCTGCAGATCAAACTTTGGTGCATAAAGTACCGTTTCCCCAAAATCATCCTCAAGCTTTTTAAAGATCTCTTTGTCAGTTTTCCCAGCTCGAATCTCATCACGTATCAGCTAAAAATATTACCAACACCGACCATTTAGGAATAATTGACAGAAGATGATTAGGAAAACATTAAAGAAGAGGAATGTATCTGGGAAAAAAGATTGCAACTGGCAAGGATTACATAATCTTGTGCTTGACATTCTCAAAAGCTACCCCAAGTGACACCAATAAAGAGATTAAGTATAAACCAGAAACTACTGACATTCTCCAGTCATTTGATGATTACAGGAAATCCAAGTATCAACATCCTATGGTGCATGGTTGATTCGCATCATGCAGATAAAATAGCTTAAGCAGAAGTTGCTAATCAATTGAGTAGTTTTAAAAGGTGTTAAATTTTCCAAGGCCAGCAATAACATAGTGAGAGCCATTTGAGACCAATTATATTTTCTATTTCCAAATAGCACAGTTTTCCTGATGCAATTTTAAGTTCAAAGACTATAACTTGACTACCAGCTACAATTGACATATAATAAACTGGAAGCTCTTAAAGTAAGCAGTCATCTATCAAAAACTTTTGAAAGACTGATTTTTGCAGTGATACGAACTAAAAACGAGAACAGGATGTGGGTTGCTGAACGTGAATTCAATGGACTGATTTATAATAATAGTACCTTCCTAAGGAGAATAGCAATATCAGCTTGAGAATCTTCAATGGACTGACTTCCACACTCTGTGCACCTTACATTGTGACTTATGTTTCTTGCTCGAGCCTCCACAAGCTGCGCCTTCTTGACCTCATCGTCTTTGCTTTCCATTTTTCAGTAGCTACCAATCAGCCAACTGAGAGAAATTAAACAAGAATTAGTGTTCTGAGTGAGGCATTTTATCAAACACCTAGTGATCCTTTAACAGCAATACACCGAATTCACTTAACAAAGATATCATCACGACTCGTCAAATCAGAAGATCAAATTCAGCAAAAACAGAACGAAGTAATTATGTCCAGGAGATGGTTTAGATGATGGGGCTAAATCCCCATGTATGCGAACCTTCCTCATATATTTGGCCAATTAACAACAGCGGAAGGCCAACGGGTATGTTTTTTTTATAACTTTTTGTTTAGTCGATTGTCGTATGATATGACTATGAGGCAAACGACCCGTGTAGTGCATCGACGAACCATATTGCGCTTATGGTTTGTTACCGTTTATAGAGATGATGACTAATTTGGCTCGTCGTTTAATTAGTGAATAAATACGACTCTTATTCATTTGCTGTGTGCCTGTACCTGTTAATATTTCCATGGATTATTACAATACAGATTGCTATTATATAATTTTTTATGGAACAAAATATCAAATAATATAAATGGTCTTAATCTTGATAATGTAAATGGCCTTAATCTTGAGTACTTTGATTTTTTTTTTTTTTTTTTTGACCGTGCAGTTAGATCTCTTCTAAAAAAACTATGACTATTAGTAGTTAGTAAATAAGGGATGAATTACAACTCAATATCGGGCACCTTATATTATTGGTCTAAAATAATCTATAAAGGGCACACAATTTACTATTTAAAGAATTTGAATTCAAAACATTAAGATCTTTATGCATCACCCTTGTCAATCAAGTTAGAGATCATTTGTGAGTACTTTGATATTTGATGACAATGGAACTCCAAGAAATAAATTTTCCCCTTAGAAAAAAAAAAAAAAAGCAGCTAATTTCTTATTGTCTCCCAAAAAAGAGTTTATTATCTTCCCAACTTGCTTGACATGAAAATTCTTCAGTTTTTTTTTTTTTTCCCCAATTAGAATGTTGAGATGAGCCTCAAGTATGCACAAATTAGTTTTCAAAGGTCTGTATTTGAAGTGTTATTGGTATTTTTTAAAAATTATTTTCCAATACTAAGAGAGCTAAATTTTAACAGTGTGAGATTTGAAATTAGTATTCACTTTTATATGATCTTATTTCATTTATTGTGTAGTCAAAATTTTAAAAAATACAATCATTTTTTAAAATGATAATAAAAATGAGATTATTTTAATGTAAAACGTATGAGATTATTATCTTTGAAACATTTAGGGTACATTCATCACTAATTTGAGATAAATCATTTATATAATATTGATTCAGTTCTAAATTAAAATTCATTTCAATTGTAAATGAATTTCAATGAATTCTTATATTTAGTATACTACAAAATAAAAATAAAATTCATTTCAAATGAAATAAATTTTGTATTTGATTTAAATGTAAAATTTAATAAAATGCTTTATTTTATAAAAATATTCTTGTGTTTGTATTTGATTAAAATGTAAAATTTAATAAAATACTTTATTTTATAAAAATATTCTTGTGTTATTGTTTCAAACTTTATAAATATAAAAAACACAAAAATAGAGGAGAGAGAAAATAAAGAGAATGAAAAAAGAAAATAGAAGAAAGAAAGACAATGGAGTGAGAGAAACAAAGAAAAAAGAAAAGGTAAAATAGAAAAAAAATATTTTAATTAAGGATGTTTTTATCGTAATAAAAAAAATCTTACAACTTTAGAATTTGTTTAGAAATTTTATTAAATTTGATTTAGTTATAATCAATTTTTAAAATTTATTGAAACAGAATTTCAAATGAATTTTCATTTAATAACAAATACAAGAATTTCAAATGAATTTTCATTTATATCAAACACACAAAATATAAATTTATAAATGAATTTCATAAAAACTACAAAATTTATTTATACCAAAGAGTATATTTGATCTGTAATTTGAGATAAACCATTTTGAGCACGCAACATGAAAGGCCAAACATATTTGACGTCCACAAATGGTACGACGTCAGATTTAAATCAGGTACGAAGATATTCTTTTAATACGAACCTGACTGCAATACCAAAATTTCTCAGTATTCATTTCTCCAACATTCAAAACTAGCAGTTTCCTTTATTGAGATTTTTCACTGCATATAGTGAGCAATGCTAACTTTTTTCTTGCATGTTGATTGAGTTGAGAAATTTGGTCATATGTTATAAGAACAGCTCTTTATCACCAATTTCAATAGAAAGATACAGCAGCAGTCAGAAATTTGTCTACGACATTTTGGATTGTATCAATAATGTCAATAGATCTCCCTGCAAATCATATGATCCTCAAAGTCAGATAAATGAAAAGCCGATCAAAAAAAATCCCCATCCTATAGAGTAACGGTTTCAGCCATTTTTCCCTTTCTAGTCCAAGCTCCAACAATTTGTGTACAATAATAAGCAGGAAAGAGCCACGAGGTTAGCCATGCTCGACCAGCTCCAAGTTGACCAATTGCTAAGGCATCCTCCAAACCAATTCCTGACATAGTTCTACATCCTGCTTTCTCCCCAACTTTTGAAGATTCATGCGAATTAAGTGCAACTATATATATGTCCTGCATTGGCTGTATATCTATCCTAGGCCCCATTCATCTTACTTCATCTTGGGACCTCGCAAGTGAAAAGTACAAATACTGGACGGAAGACGAGAGCAGAGTTGATAAACAATTATTAGCCATAGTGAACTATTGATTCTGATCTGGGCTTAATCGGCAAAGACAAATAGCAATAGCAAACAAAAATCGATTGGTTTACCAATTTAATCAGCAAAGATATGGATGAATAAAATAAAATCTTTATGATTGTTAGAGTTTTTTTTTTTCTTTTTGTGTTAAAAAAAATAATGGAACTTGCTGATAGAAAACTATTCAGAAATGTGGATGATTATGAAGGAACCATGGGATTAATGACGTGAGAGATTAAACAGAGAACAGCCTCAATGGCAAAACGGACAACAAATCCATTGCACAGATGCAAGGTAAATCATACACTTCTCTTTTCTCTTGGGTTTTCTTGATGGTTGGGGAAGCAGAAGCACCCATATGATAAATGCACCTAAAAGAAGAATCAGACACATGGATGATGATACAGCCAGAAATCCAATTCGAACTAGAAGTAAGAGTTTGAGCAATTGGGGAGGAAAAAGAAGACATATTAAAGAATTACATAAGAACAGTGAGATGTTTATGACAAATTGAAGATAGAGATTTTTTTTAAAAAAATGAACTGTTGCACAACATGCTCTACTTTAGGAAGTTGTTGAACTTGGGATATATAATGAAATTCACTCCATGCAGCAAGAAAAAATTTGATGCTATGGACAGAACAAAAGACAAGAAAAAGTCTAATGAAAATAATAGCAAAAGTAAGGAATAAACATGATGTTCAATGATAGCCAAGTAATGAATGGGATGAGGATCCTGGCCCAAGTTTTTGCTATAAACAGTTGTGCCCGATGTTCCAGGCATTAAGTAATGAAGTTGACAGCTTAGTGTCAAGAAAAAGCCTTAAAAGTAATGTCTGATGAGTTTAATTTTGCAATCACTGAACATAATTATTCGTAAATCATCATATAATTAGGTCAATTAGCATCTAACCTAAATTTCAAGTTGTGGAGCTCACTAAAAGTTAAACTAAGGATATACATTTAGCCAACCAAAAATGAGCCCATACCAAAATGGTTAAACATGAGAAAACGATTTACCTTTATTCTGATGGAAAAAGTGCAATCTCAATCTCTTGTAAAGATTTTCCTTTTGTTTCCAACACATTCATCTTCACAAAAATCACTGCTAGTGAACAAAAACTAGCAAAAATTGTATACAAGACCAAAGGCCCAATTTGCTCCAGCAAATGTAGAAACAATAAACCAACGAAGAAATTTATAACCTGTTAGATACACCGAAGGTTTTGTGAGCAATATGGCAGTAATGGTTCATAAATTTGAGAAGTTTAAATCAAGCAGAAACATGAAGGTAAGACCTACAAGTGAACATTAGGTAAGCAAATTGCTTGGCACAATTCCAATTAACTTAAAAATAGCAAAAGTATATATTCATTTAACGGCAAAGGAACTTAATTCAAAACTAACAATAGAAATTCCCAGATCATCTCAAATGAGGTGCAGTAAAAATACTTATAATTTGTTTTATAACCCTTCAAACATCCAATTCTTAGATCATGAAAGTGGTCTGTCAATCAGAGACTGAGTTCTATTAGCAAGGTTAGTTTCCCCCTTTAAGAGAAAATAACCAGTTTCAAACATTGGTTTTACTCTCAATCTGAAAACAACTTTATCCAAAAAGCAGATTGATACAAGTCTTATGCCAAATGGAATGGGAACAGGAAGGCTTATAACATCAGCATGTAATGCAACACATTTTGGACACTGTAACCAAAATATAATTTGTAAGGGGATAATAATAATGCTGGCTTTGGTCCAAAATGAGATATTCAATAAAAAATACACTGAATTTATAAAACTGATATTCACGTGTAAATTTGGCTCCCATAATGAAATGAAAGGGAAAAAGAAGAAAGCAGGAAATATCATAACAGGAAGAACAGAAGACAATTACCCAATGCACAGCCATGCAAATTGCCATTGCCTTTGCCCTAATTCGACCTGGCAATATTTCTGACAGAAGTAGACTAGGGACTGGACCAGCACCAAGAGAAAACGCCAAGACAAACCTGTATTATCAATTTTATGTTTAAAATAGCAGATATCAAAGAGCTAGCCAGGTGGAGAGATAAAAACAAGAAAGCAGAAGAGGCTTCCAAAGTTGAATCTTTCCAGTTGAGAATCTTTGTGCAAAGGACTAATTCCAATGACTTCCAAGACATTTTCGAACAATGTTCCATTCACTGAAGCATTTTATCCTTACATATACGGTTAACCCAGTTCTCATTTCAATTTTTCAATTATGCATTCTTCTAACAGATGCAATCATGCAATTTTCATCAAAAGCTCATGATCCCAAAGAGATATTAGGTTATCAGAAATTAATCACCAAACTCTCATGAGCCCACTTGGTTTATTGAGGTTCAAACATATTCTTTTCTGTACAATTTGTGGAGAACTGATTACTTACATTAGCATGCCTCCAACAGATAGATACAATTCAGAAGTGCTTGGCACAAACGAACTAGCTGCAATAGCTTGAAGACCCATTGACACTGCCTGTAAAGCAGAATACAAAATGTAAAAGACATGGTAAATGTCTAACATTTTATTTTGTGCATTACAAATTCTGTTATGAATGAATGTAAATGCTGATGTAATATATTTGTATCCACAAGAATACAGTTGCAAAAGCAAATACAGAACTGACAATCTGACATGTTAAATTTTGAATTCACTAAAGTTCATACAGGCATGTCACGAACTCATCGCCTCCCTGTTAATATGACCTAAGATTTTCTGTTTAAGGACACTGCAAACATGGATGAAAAAAAATTTATTCCATGATTCAATCGGACAGTTACATTGTTTGTGAAATTTTCAACCAAATGATCAAATGAAAGATCCTTAGTTAAACATTTGTTTCCAGAGAATCTTAAGAACAGCAATTTTTTATAAGAAGATTGAAGATTAATATCTAATATCTCTAAGTTCTCCCTCCTTAAGTCACCATTTCAATACCTTGACAGAAAAAATTGACCTCCAAAAACCATACCATGGCTTCACTGCATTTATTTAATTTGGAAATATACTCCAATAACAAAAAAGACATTAACACAACAAAATCTTCCCAGAAATTGTTTTCCTTACTCACCATTCCAGAAAAACTCCCAATAAGAAGCACCTTTCTCCCCAGTTTATCCATCAGAAGCATGGCAATCACTGAACCTGAAGAATATAAAACAATTGGGAGAAACAGTCAAACCATAATATATAAATAAAATGTTTGGGAGTAAAACTATATCTACAGGACTATACCTAATAAGTTGCATATTCCGACACACGTGTTTGCAAAGTCTGAAGGAACACCAGCACGTTTAAAGATGGTTGATGAGAAATAGAATATAGCATTTATGCCAGATAGCTGTTGAAAAACAAAAAGTGCAGATCCAATGAAAACCACTGCAAACAGAGAAGTCAAAAGTAATTATCTGGAAGCGAACTGATCTATGAATGCAACTACAAACAAAAGAACTTCCATACCTTTAAGATGGTGACCATAAAATAACTCTGATAACTTTATTTTGTCTGCTTCATCTCCTCGGTCTGACTTCAACAATTCAGCCATTGACGATTTGACATGTGATATTCCTAAAAGCTTCTCAAACTCAGCTTCAGCTTCAACACCTCTTCCCCTCTGACACAATTCTATAGAAATCAGTTGACAGCACTTTCATAAAATCACCTTTGATTCATCAGTTACTAAATGCAATACCTATTTCTCTGTTGCGCCTTATCGAACTGCACAACCTCATAATTCTAATAAACCCTTCTGATTGGAGTTGGATGTTACATCCTGATTTGGAAAAGGGGGTGACTAAGACTTATAAGTTGCCCAGCAAGAAAGTTTGATAATTGATGTATATGGGCTGTCCAACAGTGTAAATAGTTGATAGATCCCAAAAATTTGTTCCGTAAATGTTGAAGTGAACAAAAAATAGAAACAAGGAGAAAATCCTGCTTTAAGTGCTGTGTGCGCATGTTCTGACCCCTCTTGCAAGAATTGAGCAGCAAAATATAATCTCTTATATATTATAATAATGATCATAAAAGCATCTCCGTATCACTTTGATAAAATTCATTTAGGAAAACATGTTTCTCAATTTACCATGTCAAATGACCATATACTGTACTCAAAACCATCAGTGTGAGCGAATATTATATTTAAACATCTATTTGATGGTAATTTCTAAGCCAAAACTAATCTTCTTCTTCTTTTTTTTTTTTTTCAAATGCATTTCCATCATGAAATTTTTAATAGTGTACTACAAAAATAAAATAGAATTAAACTATATGCATGTGTGTGGTTACACATGCAGATACATCTGTACCTGGAATCAAAATTCAGTAGGAGCAAACTAAGCTCAACCATGCCCCATATTACAACAGATGCATTTCCATGTCCATGAACAAATTTCCTTTTTCTTTCTTTTCAATAGTGTACTGTTGATTTAAAAAGAAAATTTAAACTGTTGTTTTAAGCAACTGTGAGTGGTAACATTCATGCGGATACATTCATAATTAGAATCAAAATTCAGTAGGGCCGCACTGAGCTTAGCCATGCCGCAGGTTAATCCAAACTATTAAAAAATAAAATAAATAAGAAACAGTTTAAGATGTAACTAATCTAAAGCTGAGAGAAGACAACCTTCAAAAGCCAATAGGGACTCTCAGCACAGAACTCCATGAAAAGAGCAAGGGCTGCTGCAGGAATGGCAGACACCCAAAAACAAATCCGCCACCTGAACAACATTCAGAATGAATGTGTCTCAAATCTCAATAAGAATGTGTGACATTCATTTTTCAATCTACTGTCAACATAACCTACCAACCCAAAGTTTCCTTGGTCGGTATTCCAATAAAAAGAGACCCCATGAGTCCAAGACAAGTTGCAATTTGTATTAAGCTACCATAAGCGCCCCGTACATGAGCAGGTGAAACCTGCTTGATGATGGAATGTAATGAGAATCCTTCTTAAAGATCAACAGGAAGAGATGAGAATTTGAAGGGGAGACAAGGAGCAGGAGGCCTAGCAGAAGACTGACAACAAAATTAAGAAAAAAAATTATACCTCTGACACATAGAGAGCTGCAACAGGTGGGCCAATACCCATCCCGGTTCCAACAAACAACCTCCCCAGAAGCATGCCCCACAGATCTTTTGTTGTTGCACTGCAATATTATATTTGAACAGCTACATAAGCACACAAGGAAAACATATTAATATGGATATATATGCTTAGAAGTCTTGAAGCCAGATGAAGAAGAGGGAGGTTGGGGGACAAACCAGAGATCAACATTTGAGACGGCTGAAAATAAAAGTGAAAAAATTAAAAGGGTTAAATATACATAATTTTAAAAAAATTTGTACAAAATTTCTGAAGAAAATGTAAATTTTAAAATTTTGGAGGGGCTACATAGGGCTACATATATAATTTTGAGAATTTTGTGCAAAATTTATGGAGAAAATATGTAATTTAAAATTTTGAGGAGGAAAATATATAATTTTAAAAATTTTATACACAATTTATGGGAAGCGCTTAATCCAGCTCCTGCAAAAGCATTCTTCCTTGCTTTCCTAATATCTCATATGGACAAAAACTGACAAAACCAAACGAGATATGAAGGTTTTGATGCAAGACTGATTAAAAAAAAAATTGAAGATAGAGAGAATGCATTCATGAATAAACTACAAAAAATATCTCCCAAAGTAAGATTACTAGGGTAATATGCATAATACTATCCTTTACACACACACACACACATAATATCATTTGGTACCTATCAAAGACAAACTAATAAAATTGAAACACACTCCATAACCACTGCCCCTTTATAGATATATAGATTGAATATCCCCATAGAAAGACCAATTAACATCATAATTCCTGCAGATGAAATTTATGAACGCACAAGACAAACATATACCTTATGGAGCCCCCAATTATAATTGGCAAAGCACACAGTTGGAACGCCCTGCGTCGCCCAACTCCATCTGCAATCCAACCACTGAACATAGATCCGACAAAAGCACCACCTAGGCAAGTACTCACCACTAGACCTACATTTGATTTAAAAGAACACATTAAGGATAAGTTTCCATTAAAAAAAAAAAAAAGGAAGAGTCCATTGCATAAAGTACCTTCAGCCATGTTATTTCCTTGAAAGCCAAGATCTAAAGAAATACTTTCTAGTGTCTCATTAACTACACTATATTAGCAAAGGAAGAAAAAATAAATAAATCTAACATTAACTACACTGTATTAGTAAAGGAAGAACAAAAAAAAAATAAATCTATCTCTTGTCAAATCCTCAAACATGAAAATGAGAACAATTGAAGATCGAGTTTTAAAAAGGCATACCTAAGGTGGTAGCCAAACAAGAACGAAGAAAGAGTTGCCACCAGTACATGCAACAAAGAATGCCTGCAGGAAGGATTTCCAATATCTTTGCCTGTTCCATTTGGCAAATGTACTGCAGTTCACACCAAAAATCACGTGTGGTGGAATTACTCACTAAATTTTTAGAAATTAAGAAAGTCATTTGGGCAGTGACTAATTAACTCCATGTCTTGTCATTATTAACTAACTAAAAGAAATTGTGTATTATTTGATCCATTACTTCATTTATGATCATTTGTTGCCATGAACAGGAAAAGTAATTTCAGTAAGGTATTTCAAAAAATTAAACTGGATTTACTACTGAGCTACCGACCAAACAAAAAGAGACCGGATTTGTAAACTGCTGGATTTATTAATTTATAAAGCACACTGCATTAAAACAATGTATTGCAAAGTCGACAACCCCTGCATAATATAAAAAAAAAAAGCAAAAAACAAAAAAGAAAATCCATATCCCAGGCAACTTGCACAATTTTATTATATCTCAACTGTACCTCAGTATCTTATTAGACAGGAATGATAAAAGGTCCATATCAGAGCAAAATTATAATTAAATAACTCCTAAACAGAACTTGACTTAAATAGTCAATCTAAAAAGCTACTTTCGGCTTGAATTGGCCCTATAAGCTCAACAAGGCAAAGCCCAGAAGATAATAAAAATAAAAATTACCCACGGTTTGAACTTTAAACTAAATTAAACAGAATCTGAATTCAAAAAACGGTATTAAAATATAAGCAGAGAGACCTGAACTTTCTTCTCTACCAGAGGCATTTATAAAGTCTCCGGAGGGAATAAGCTTGTGCCTTGATGACGCAATCTCCACGTGACGCCCTCTCATAGCCAACTTAACCGTTTCTCGCAAATGGGCAACTGACTGCACCGCCGCTGCCAGATCAACCCGTACAAAATCATTAATAATACCGGTAACTAAATTCTAAATAATAAGAATAGCAATTACACATATATTCTGCATTAATAATGAATGAACGTATAATAATAATAATAATAATAATAATAATAATAATAATGTTGCCTCAATTAGATCTGATACAAGAGCCACTGCATTTGTATTTTGCGATTATATTTGCCCATCATATATCTGTTTTTTTTAGAATGATTATATATTCACATTAATTTAATTCGAATTACACAATTTTCTAGACTAACCAAAAAAAAAAAACATAAACAGTGAAATTGATATTGGAAAGATGAGAAATGAAAAGGCAAACACGATGATACGTTGCCGTTTTAGAGATAAAAATTTACAAAAACTCAATCTACACTATTAGCAGAACAAATAATAAACTACATTTCCAATATAATAATATACTTATATATATGGAGAGAGAGAGTACCTATATAATAAGCAGAAAGAACACAAAGTGATTTCGGATTGAAAGCCAAAAAGAGAAACAGATTGAGAGAGGAGAAGAAGAAAATGGAGAAATGCGGCGAGGAGGTGATGATTTTCTATGAGAGGAGAGCAATGAATGACTTAATGATGCAGCGTCAGGTTTGGACTGAGGACACAAGCGAAGCGAGCATTTGGAAAGCGGTTTTTGAGACAAAAAGGAAAGTTGCAGAGCGACGAATAGAGTAGTGCTATGCTAACGTTCGCAGTGGTTGGGTATTAATAGGGGATGGGACTTTGATATTACTGGTCGGTATAGGACGCAAACCAAAGAGAGAGAAGGCAGACGTAGGAGACGCTCGCCGCGTAACACTTGTCATTTTCCCATTGCCGATTGCTTGCCTGGCGAGTTGGATCTTCTCTTTTCTTTCTACGCAATTTATTTAATTCGGTTGTTCTGACACGTGGGAACCAAGCAAAAACAAAATAAAAACATAATTAGGCCGATAAATGATTCATCACTACTAGCTTATTGTTGAAAAGGAGGGGAAAAAAAATCGCTAGCAGGACGAGACCACTTATGATTTGATCTTGAATAATAAATAGCTACACATTAAATCATAAAAAAACAACAAAAAAAGAGGAAAATATATTAAGTTTCTTTTTTTCTTTTTTATGTTACAAACTAATGTTTACGATTTAGAATTAACATTTTAGCATATGAATAAACCAACTTGTCAACGGCAGTAATTATATTGTGAAAGATAAGATAATCCAATAATATGGATCGTGCATCTATAATCCATTCAGTAATCAAATAATGCCGTACACAAATTATACAACCATTAACTCTTAATTTGATAAAATATTAAAAAATATAATTAAATATAAATTCAACAAATTATTAAATTAAAATTTTTTTTAATACAATTATATTCTACCAAATATTACTCGACTATTCATCAAGAAGACGGACTCTCTCGCCTTAGAACAACCGACCCAATTATATGGTTCTTGCAACGCCACAGGGTAGCGATTTGGTGGGGAAGAATGCTATAATCGAATCACAACGCATTTTGCGTCTTACAGGGTATATTCTACTTCTTGCCTGATAAAGCCGACAGGTTTACAGTCTACCGGGACTTCTGATTTTTACCATTCATTGCCCACAGGTTTACAGTCTACCTAGACTTCTGATTTTTACCATTCATTCTTTAAGGGTGCATTCATAGTTCAGGAGCTAATATCAACATCCTTCAGTTTTTTTTTTTTTTTTTTAAAAAAAAAGGGTTGGACGTCATGAGCACGAGCATAATCCTTAAAAGCTTTGCCATATAATTGCAAAAGGCCCAGGTGAAGGTTATCATTGCAAAAATTGCACCAGCTACTGCGACTTTCAGTGGTCCAAAAAAAATTGACTTCCAGCATAAAAACCTAACCCACAAATGCAAACAGAGACGTCAATTTTTGACTTCCATAACTAAAGACACGTTAGCTTTTGCCACGTTATACCATAAAACTGTACTCCAGCACTCATGATGAGAACTAGGCTGTTAAGCATTGTTATGTTTTACCATCAACAAGACAGTAAAGCAATGACATGACTCAATGAGATCCAAATCCACAGTTGGCCAATCTTAATGACAATGCAGTAAGTACAAGGTTGGGTATTTGGTACTTTGAAGGCTGTAACTAGCTGGTGTTTAGCCTGAGTACACATGGGTGACGTTAGGTATCATGAACCTTTCCTGCTGGGAAGTACGTGAGTCTCACAATTATAGGTCCAGAGCAAACTCTAGCCACATCTAATAATTTCACCGATAAATATACAAGGGGAACCCATGAATATACTGGCAGAAATCTTTTACACAAAATGGAATGTATGTCATTATGCTAAATAAATCAAATAATTGAGTCAAGCCAGAGAAACAAATTTCAGGTTTCTTCTATACAATAAATTCAGCTATATTACAATACAACTCAAGTGTTGATGAAAATATCTTCTCGATATATCCTCTCAAGAAACTTGAACAAGCCTCTATATTCAAACAGTGATTATAGAGGAAAAACTTTTGATGATCAACTGGATCTACTAAATGAACTGTAAACTATACCGTAAACTTCCTACTAGTTGATAAATCTGTTGACTTGTTAGGTATCAACCATTGATGGACTCATTATTTGGATCTGTCACCAAATACAAGCAGCTATAAGTACTACATAAATTAATTAAGTAAATGAACAACTTTGGAGATGGTTGGATGCTAACGAAAAAATTTAGTAGGGTATAAGTTACCTTATTCACAAGCAAATTTACTTGCTCTCTATACATTTCCTTCAAGTCTACTATATCAGCACGAAGTTCCTCCAACTAGAAATAAACAGGAAATGTCAGTAAGTAGATAATGAACAATACAATGTGATGTACATACTGTGTTTTCCATTTGACAACATAAAAAGTAAAGAAAGAAACAAAACAGAACAAAAAAATATATAAAAAAGTTCGCAAACATTAAATGACAAATCCTGCAATTAAGTGCAGCTATATACTGAGCTTTCCTAAAGAAAGTTTACCACATACACCCTTCGCTGAATTAAAAGATTTCCCTACCATCCTTTTCTAAACTGAAAATGAAAAACTCCTAAACAATGCTGGAAACTAGTAAGTCTTACGGATGCTGTCAATGTATAGGCAGGTTTACTACATTTTGAAAGATACAGCAGAAATACAGGATGGGAAAACAACAGCAGCATAATACGCATTGTAGCAATTTAAGGCTTGAAACTTCATTTGAGAACAAACAAAGTGATCTTAAGTTAGCACATAGTCGCATACCTCCTCATCACGTTCACCCATTAACTCCAGTGCAGCAGAGTGCCTCCGCCTTAATGCTTCTAGCTCTGCTCGAATGCCAGGCAACAAGGCAGACTCTGCCCGCAACTTTTCACACTGCAGACAACACAAAATATCAGAAAATACAGAGAAGGATGAGATAGAAGAATCAACTGTATTGTCAGTGTGACTTGCTCAAAATAACATGTAGAAACTCACTTGTGCTGTCATTTTGACCAACTCCTCTGCAAGAGAGTCCCGGATCGACTCCATTGAAGCCTGAATCACACAGAAATGTCAATAATTGACCATGCTATACATACATAAAATACAATGACAAGTTTTATGCCCAAAAATCCACCCAAATCAATCAGACCTCAGTGGAAGCCAGGTGCATCAAGCACAAGACAACATATAGCATGAAAATACATGGTGATAACAAAATGGAATACAAAAATTAATTCATACCAAACGGGACATGTATGATGCAAGTTCACCCTCTTTTTGACGAAGGGCTGCTTCAAAAGCACTAGGTGTCATACTCTTCAGGTAGTATGGGCTCATAATTGCCCCTCCAGGATTTCTACTTTCAGAGAAACTGTCAGATGTGTCCAATGATGCTTGTAGAAAATAGCTCTCCTCCACACTGCCAAGGCTGCTAGCACTTGAAAACTTCTGGTTCAAGTTTCCTGAAAAATATCAATAACATATATGAGCAAAGCAACAAATAGATAAACTGGTGAAAAGTTGCAAATTAAAGAACAATACCATTCTCAAAACCAGAATTGCTCTTTGCTATTTGATCAGATGCAACAGTAGAATGGACACAAGCAGTCCTTTCCAGATCCAACCGAGCAGCCTTTTCCTTCTCAATTTCCTGCAATAACTCAATAGCTTATTTCAGCAACTATATGAAACATTATTCAGTCAATGAAATCATTGAGGTGCTTTCTGTTTCCTATCTGCAGGAAACCCTTATAATGTAACTTCCACAAAACGGCCCAACTGGATAAACCTCAAAGAAGCCCTTCTATAAATGTCAAGGAGTTTTCCCTATCCTGAGATTCAAAAGATCAAGTTCTAGGAGAGAAAAGCAACATCTCCTGATTTCATTGGCTAATTCTTCGACATAGATCAAGGTGAGCATGTTGCATCAAAGTATCAATGGGATCAAACCCTGGCCATAACATTGTTGTTGACAAGGAAAAATTGGAAAGGATAAAAGCATTTTTAAATATGATATTATTGTACCTATGCACTAAACAAATAATACAAAAAATTAGAAGCAGCACCTGCTGCAGAAGCTCCCTGTGCTTTAGCGCATCTTGTATCTCTTGCTTGTGCCTCTGTCTGATTTGTTTAATTTCTTCCTCAAGTTGACTTACACGACCTTCTTGAGTGTCAGCTTCCTCCTTGGCTGCAAGGTATTCCTGTCTATTTTCAGCCGCTCTCTGTCTCTCCTTCTCAAGGGACCTACTTATCTGTGTCTGTTCTGCTCTAAGACATGAAATCTGAAAGAGACAGTTGATTTCAGGAACTTGAATAAAAAAAAGAAGCTCCATTACTAACAAAACGTTACCCTCAGAGAGAAGAAGAACCTGAGCTTCAAGAACATTTATTCGGGATAATGTTTGTGACAAGCGCTCATTCACAGATCGTTCCCTTTCCTCAGCAGCCACAGCTTCGGCCTCTGCTTCCTGGAGAAGCAATAATTAATTAGTACATGTTTACTATCTCTGCATGAACTATACTATGATTAGAAATATGTTTATGAACCTGGAGTCGAGAGTTTAGAGATCTATCCACAGCAGACCAACCTTCAGCCCTTCTGGCCATTGTTTCCTATCGGCAGTAGATGAGAAAGTCACAACTCAAAAACAAACCAGAGTTTGAAGTGTGTAGAGATTCCTATAGAAACTCTAAAGAATGAAGAAATTTACAAATAGTACCTGCATAGCTTCTATCTGTCTTAGAAGAGGCCTTGTAGATTCAGGAACCTGAGCAACCAACTCCTCACACCGACGCTCACTTGCCTGTAAGGAATAAAACTACCTATATAACAAATAAAAACTTAAGAAGCGTAAGTTAAAAATTACTTGACAATCAGAGGAAGCTCAACAAACTTGATAACGTTGTTGAAGGTCTTCAATGTCCCTACGAAGCATATCTTCTCTAAAAAATGCCTACAAAATTCGAAAGTAATAAACAGGTAAATTACAGCAGGTGAATTGAATTTAATCAACAATCTTCCAAAACTGAGAAAAAACCTGCTGTTCCTTTCTACTCAAAGTTTGTCTTAATTCTTCAAGTGCCTGAACCAGCATGCTCTCACGTTCCTCAGCCTCTCTCAGGCGACTCTCCAATTCAGTTCTAGCTTCATTGTTGGCAAGTGCCTCTGCTAATGCTTCAGCCTCCTTGGCTGCAGTCAAAGCATTTGTGTAATACTCTTTCTGTCCCGCAAGTTCGGCTTGGTGTTTTTCTATTGTCTCTTGAAGCAACTTTTCGGTAGCTGTCTTGTCCTTCTTGATACTCTCTACTTTATTTTCTTCCACCTGGAAGTTGATTAGATCAAGTTTATAAAATTCTTTCTATTAATGTAGATTTCACACCAGGAAACAATGACCATACATGTAACTACTTCAACAGAAGCACATTCATAAGTCACCTATAAAAGCGATTTTTGCCACAGTGTCTTATATAATCAAAAAAGAAGGAAGAATGGATACAATTATAAATTTTTAAAAGAATGCTCCTGCACCGAATTTCAAGAAATTTCCTTTATTTTCAAGTCATACAGATGCACATTCAATTAACTGACATCAGAAGAGAGATTAAGCATTGATTTGAAAAACACTACAATGTCAACAAGCAACTGAAAATTCAAGACCCAAATATATATATATATATATATATATATATATATATATATATATTTGTATCAATGCTATAATCTTCCTTTGCAAATTCTCTAAGAACAAATCCATTATTTATATGGAGATGTCTCAGCACATGGAGGCTAAAAAAGTAACAAGCACATACATAATAATCAAATTAATCACATATTCAAATGAAGGAGAAAATGTTATTATAAAAATAAGCCAGCAAGCATTACAGTTCTGAACCAAAATACCTGAAGTTTGGTCATCAAGCCTTTCTTTTCTTCTTCAAGCTCCCTAATCTAAGCTTTCACAGAAAGAGCATAAAACAGGAGAAACATTTCCTAGATCAGAAATATAGATGGACTTGTATTAAACTTTTAAGAGAATCATCAAGCCAGTAAAATACCTGAGCTCTTAATTTCCTAATTGTAGATTCTTGAGCAGCCTGTTTTTTTGAAAGTTCTTCACCTGGAATAACAGAGAAATATCTTCAAATATCAAGTGTGCAGAAAAGAAGAATCTCATTAATTGGTTAAGTCCTTACTATTTCAAATTGCCCAAAAAAAAAAATACAACTGCTTTACAAGTTATGCCATCAGAATAACAACAATTGGTTGAAGAACTATTTAATTATTGTTAACTCATATCTATACATCTCATAAGCCTATATAATGGGGAAAAGAAGGAGGAGGGGGGGATATGTGGCCCTACCTTCAGCCATAACCTGACTGATAATTTCATCTTTTTCCTTCAAAAGGGCAGCTGCATCACTTTTTTTATTCTGCTCTCTCCGAAGCGTATCCCTTTCCTTAGTAAGAGCATAAATCTGTAACCAAACTTAAAAAGTTGTAACGAAATTACAGGCAATAAGATTGTTTCACCCCAACAAACATATTTGCTTTTTCCGTTTCTAATGCACACAGAACATCTGAGCCCAGGCAACTAAACTTAAGTTCTAACTATATAAAGTCAGCTATATAAACCTTTTGAACCATATTGACTACTGAAATACAATAAACACTTTTAGGACTTACTGAAATTAAAATCTCGTCAATAATCTACATGAAACACCTTTTTCTGCATGATTTTTCTTTAAAATGTAGCAAAATTATGACAACAGTGTCGCAGAAACAGTTAAAACATCTTTCTTGGTGTTTGGCAATACAGAAAAGAATTACATCTTAGAACTGTCTTTTATGAATACAACACATAAACCAGCTAATATCTTGCTGTGCACAATCTATTAATAGATATGATTTATATGTTAAGCAATTCATGTAGCCGATAAGAATCCCATCTTTGTTATGTCTTCAACTTATATATGAGACGGGCAACAATTGCTCATTGTCCAAGACATGGAAACTTTTGTTTATTTTGCAACAAGAGCCCAATGGCACATGTGCAGGACATTCAAAGTTCATAAAGAATATCAAAGGAGATTATTTTATCAGGGAAAATATAAAAGAGCATACCTTTCTTTCAAGGGTTGCAACCCTTTGATGGTATTCCTCTCTTAAAGACTCAATTTCTGCCTCATTGGATTTTCTCTGTTCCATACAATTTAGCAATTAAAGTTTAATATTTCGCACGAAGATAGAAGAAACAGTGTAACATATCAAATTATGCATAATTAAAGCTTCAAACTAGAGAGTGAGAGATAATGAAATTGTTGTGAGCACATACAATTTGAAGAAACTAAATAAGTTTGTTCAAGACACATAAGGCAACCCATCAAACTGCAGGCACAAATGACCACATATTCTCCCATTATTACTAACAAGCAAGTGAAATCCTTACTGAACACTCTAGAATTTTCAGTTTTAAACTAAAATGTGATAAGTATTGCAAACATAAACTATGGGTAGTGCAAAGCATAGATAGATAATATAGAAAAGCAAGCAATGCATCACAAAGTTTATTTAATTTTAAAATGCCAGCCAGAATAAAAAGTATACACTGTGTATAAGAAAATAGAGTATTACAACAAACTGTAGTTGGAGTACTACAACAAAGTGTAGTTGGAAAATGCAATTAGCATAATTCAGAGTAAAAAAAAAATGATTAACCCAATAAAATAACATAAAAGAAAAGATGAAACTAGTTAGTCGTAGCATAAAGGAATAAGAAAAAGGTGACATTCATAGTGACCTTCAAATCACCAATCACAGCTTTCAGGTGCTCATTTTCATTCATCAACTTTGCAATCTCATCAGCCTTTGCCTGGAAAAATTTATAAGTGAGGTAAATTTCAAGTACATTATGCAGAATAAGAAAGAATCAATGAGAGCAATATGCCCTAACAGTGCATCAGGGGCAAGGCAAAGTTTCAAGTCTTTTCCTACACAACGTTTTTCTTGCTGAGTGAAATACCTGAGCTTGCCTTGCAGCACCTTGCAAAGCAGTTTCCATCATTTTCATCTCCCTCTTCAACTTTTCTAGTTCAACCACTGAATCTATGGAGTCAGATACATTCGATGCTGAGCTCAAGCGTTGCTCTTTAGCATCAATCTCACCATCATTAACTTGCCTGTCCTCAACAACCGTCTTACCATCCACATCAATGTCATTAGAACCTGATTCACGAACCATCTCTGAGCTCTCATCTGCGGAAACTACAGCAGGGAAAGAAACTTCACAAGTCATCTGTGTCTTTTCAGCAATGACAGGTGAACCAGATGTACCAATTGCAGCTGCAGCTTCAGTATCATTTGATGCCTCTGCTTGGGCATTGATATCACTTGATGCCTCAGCTTGGGCATCATTTGAGGTTTCAGCCTTAAGAGGAGAACCTTCTTCTACAGTCTCATGCACTTGCATCTCCTGGTCGTCTTTGCTCTCATGCCTATCAACCACTCTGTAGGACTCCTCATGCACAATACTATGATCCTCAACCTGATCAACTACAACAGCTTCTGACTTGACCTCCACTGATTCAGAATTTTCAGCAGGCCCAACTTTTGACATCTTTTTCTCATGCAGATTGTCAACTGAATCCACTGTCTTAACATCATGAACAACAGGTTCAAGATATACTACAGGTACAAGTTGAGATTCGGACTGAGGTTTCACTGGCTCTGAAATCACATCATCCTTTAATTCTGAAATCTCCAAATGCTCATCTTCTTTTTTATCTTTCAGCACTTGATTCTCTTCTTCAACTGTTGGTAGTTCCCTCGTAGACTTTTCTGTATCATTTTCCACAAATGTAGACAATTTCTGAGGAGATCCAGCTTTTCCTGAAGATTCAACATTACTATCCTCGCCTTTGTGCCCCATAAAGGACATAACAGGCCATAGTCCTGAAGCTGGCAGGTAAAAAGAAACAAACTTCTAAATATTTTGTCTCTCTAATTCATCCACAACTCAAAATATTCACATATAAACATTTAAATTATGATATTCACCAACTTATGTGAATTTCCACAAATGTACTTTAACATTCCAATGTAACACTAATATGAACCAACAATTCATTTTGGCCACCTCAAATCCAGTCAAACGTTTTAGCTCCAACCTTCATGACTAGTAAACTAAGATCTTCCACTGATCAAATTATGACACCTACATTAGCCTAAATTTAAAAATGTCCAATTCAACATTAATAAGAATGAAACTCATACCACACTAGCCACCATCAATAAAAGGCACTTGCAACTTCTAATAATTGTGTTAGCAAGTAAGAACAGCTACCTTCGGTGCTAGAATCAGACTTCTCCTCCAACCCAAGAGCGCTATCAAAATTCTTTTCAATGTTCTTGACGCTCTCGCTGAGCTTATTCACCGCACCAGC
>CATIWR010226278.1:0-26550 GCA_949677035.1 Omphalea diandra | reverse complement strand
TCTTCTTCTTCCTATCCCATCTCTTCTTCTTCTTTAATTTGGGACACTCATACTTGATGTGGCCTTGCTTGCCACATTCATAGCAAGTGACATCGTTGGATTTTTCTCTTGTACTAGTATTTGTCTTCTTGAAGCCTTTTCTTTCTTTTGTTCTTTTGATGAACTCCTATGTCCTCCTTGAGAGCATTGCTAGATCCTCTTCTTCATTGTCACTTTCTTCATCACTTGAGGTGATTTCTACCTCCTCCTCTTTTGTTGAAGCTTTAAGAGCTATGGTTTTTCCCTCTTTTTCTGGTTTATCTCCTTAGCCTCTTAGCTTCTTCATTTGCTCATCTTTTTGCAAGGCCAACTTATGTGTCAAGAGTTTGCCTATCAACACATCAATTGGAACCTTCCCAATTTCTAGATTGGACTCTTGTATGTTGCAAACTTTAGTACCAAATTTATCTAGAGGAAGAATTTTGAGGATTTTATGTTTACCTCATAGTTGGTAAGAGGTCTTCCAAATTTATTCAAGTTGGTGATAATGGATAAGAGCCTATTTGTCATTTCTGTGATGCTCTCATTGTCCTTCATCATGAAGAGTTCCCCTTCGGTGACCTACATCTCCAAACAACTTGATTTGACTAGAGTTGTGCCATCATGATAGTTCTCTAAAGTCTTCCAAATAACATGTGCAATTTGACAATGTTGCATTCTTTCAATCTCTTCTCTAGAGAGAGAACTTAGAAGAATGGCCATTGCTCTCTTGTTTTTGGCATTTGATTTCTGGTGAGCTTTAACCCATTCTTCTCTTGGGATAAGTTTTTCAATTCCATCCACTACTTTAATGGGTGGCTTCCATTCTTTGACAACCACTTCCCAAAGGTCCACCACATCTGTGTTAAGGTAGATTTCCATTCTATACTTTCAATGAGTATAGTCAGAACCATCAAAGTGAGGCTTAAGGTATAAGTGGATTCCCTCTTAGGCCATGATCTTTTACTCACCAATAAAGGTTTGTTTGAGTGTTTAGGCTTTGATACCACTTGGTGGCCCTAGGCACCAACAAGAGGGCGGGGGGGAGGGGGATTGAATTGGTATATAAAAATTAAAACTAGAAGGTAAGACAGAAGATAAGTATAATGTATATACAAAATTTATAGTGGTTCAGGTATAATTGACCCTACGTCCACTCCCCAATTCTCAGCAATTGGGTGTTTCACTATCTACCAATGGTGTTTTCAAGCTCATGTCAAACTTTTACACTTGTGTTTTGAAGGCTCACACAATAACCTTTACACTTGTATTTTTGAGGCTCACACAACAACCTTTACACTTTTATTTTTAAGGCTCACACAATGGCCTCTCTTAGTGTTTTTATAGGCTCACATAATAACCTTTACAAATGGTGTTTATGCTCACACCAAACAATGTCTAAAAGAATAGAAAAGATTGAGTAGAAAAATTGTAAGACTTTGGTGACAAAGTTATCAATTCTCTTTCATTTACTTATGTTTAGTGAGGTATTTATAGCCTTTACCCACGAAAGAGATGTTGCAATAAAATTGATATAAAATCTTCAAGGTATACTAGACAGATTCTACATTAATTGCATGTCAGGCTGAAGTCGCAATCACTATTGCTCATTCACAGTCGCAAATTCCAAATTTTCATACGGGAGCCAAAACTTGCGGCAAAAAATCTCGTTTGTGTCTAACAGCTAGTCCACGTGTCTTTTTGCCATTAGTTTACTAGGAAAATATAGTCATTGCATTTCTTCTACAAACAAAAGTAGCGGTCGCAAATTTCTTTGTACAAGCCGCGGCTGAGGACGCGAATTTGTCTGTCAAAAATTGCATCTTCCATTTCATGAATCGCAGTCACTACCAATAAGTTTCCTTCATGATTTTTGTCTTCCAACGATCACCCGAGACATTTGTCAAGCTTTGATTGTGGACTTGTTTCCCTCTTGAGGCTTTTTGAAAATCGTGTTCGCAACTCTAACACTACATAGACCGTGAAACGGTCTATCACTTTTAGACTTCTTCTTTTGGATGAGTCGCGACTGAGATTGGCTCCGCGATTTCACCTGTCTGATTTCTAGCAAGTCTTCACATGGATCGCGGTCATGAATATGAGATTGTAGTCGCAATTTAAAAGTCAACTTGGAGTTTAAGAACTCCATCCAACTTCACTTGAAAATCCTACTAATTTCTGCAAAACAACACTTAAATAAACTATTAATAATGATCAATCTCCTTTTTCAAGATCAAAAGAGTTCCTAGACTTAGGATTAACCCTCATAATCCAATAGCTATTTTTACTTTATCCTTGATAACCATGAGAATCTGTTTGTACCTATAGAACCCATCCATAAAGGAATACATGAAACAAGTGGCAACACTATCAATCAGTACGTTTATGTGTGACAAAGGAAAGACATCCCTTAGGCAAACTTTGTTCAGATCCCTATAGTCAACACACATCCTTAATCTCCCATCCTTTTTTGGTATCAAGACTTTGTTATGATACAAACAAGGTGGAATTAGCTTCTGACCCATTTGATGAACATAAGTCCCAAGTATAATTCAAAGATCAAGAAGAAGATAAATCCTCAAATATAAACTAGATCTCTCAAAAACTTGTTTCTAGCAACCTGAAATATATGATTTAAGTTATGCTAATCCCAATCCTAAATTAACCAAGTAATTCAGAACCTAGATTAAACTAATTTTGTGAAATTATCGAGCTCACTCAACAATCTCACTAAGTCCACTCAAGAACTTAAGAAGAGAATCAATCTTACAAAGTTTAAGCAAAAATCATATGTTTATTTTATTAATAACCAAATAGGGGCATAAATACCCTTTACAAATGTTAAGAAAATGCTAAAAAACCCTCTCTAATTTAGCCTTACATGTTATGGCCGAATTTACAACTCCTAAACCTAGTAGGAGAACTAATATCACTCCCACATAAAAACCAATAACAACTAATCCTTTTCGTAGCCATGATTTGGCCTAAGTAATCCTATTGGTTGCCATGATCTGGCCTAGCTAATTTCTAGCATGAAAACACCTTATTTCAAGGTTCCTTACATAAATAAATAACCAACTAAAGAATCCTACCTAAAAGTAACATGATATTTAGTCAATGATGAAAATTCCTTATGGCAATAAGAAGACAATGCCAACTAAGCAAATCTAGCATGGATCCTTAACCCTTAGGCTTGTCTTCACATTTTGGGCTCAATTCCATGCTATGGCAGAATGGTGTTGGGCTTTGGTCCTTTCCATCAATTGGGCTTTATTGGATTAAATTAAACATTCCATTTAAAGAGTCCAAGCTCCCATCTTCATGCATTTGGGCTTCATGCAATCCTTGGTCTGTTTGGGCCAATTCTTTCCATATCTTTCCTTGCATAAAAGCTCTAAGTGCATCCTTAAACTTCTTTAGCCTTCTTCTTGTAATTGGTCCTTGAAGTTGTAATGGATCCTTATTGGACTTGCCTTAGCCGAATGCTTCATGTTGGTTAACCATTCGGGGTAATCTATTATCTCCTAAAATTTAGCATTCAATTGTTTCACTACTTGTTCCTTGACTAACTAAGCCACTTAGGTCTCATCCTTTGAAGCTTTTGTTTTATTAGTTTCATGTGTGAGTAAGTTTGAATTCTATGTTTTGCAATTCACCTATCAACCTCTGACATATCTTCGAACATTCAAGAAAAAACCCTCTGATATTTCCTGAGCAATTGTTCAAACTTTAGGAGTGCCTCGGGTGTTTTCACTCGAACAAGTGGAATCTTACTTATAACTCCATCATTTTATCGATCAATAGGGGTTCGAAAGGATGAGGGTCTTTATATTAGTAATGACCCCAAGTATGGCATGTGATTGGACTAGCGGGGGGTCCTTTGACGCCTTGTACAATTTGAAAGACCTTAATCTAAAATGATGGTCATCGGGGGACCAAAAGTGGGACAATACGTTGGTATTATCCTTAGGAAATATGGAGTTGCCACTCGACTTTGGTTGGGATAAGAATTTAGTAAAGACAAAATCTGAACTAAATTTAAGTCAATTAGAAGGCCCATTTCGTCTTCACCCCATCAGAAATTGGGTTTGGAAATTTAGAACTACTTGAGGAAGATGATAGACACCCCAAAGATGCCTAAATATTGGGATCCAGCCTTCAGGCATCATTAGTTCACTTTTAATATCTTAATTGAGTTATTGATTAGTTTGATTAACGGTCTTAAGCATGCTTCTAGCTCAATCAAGTCAATCAAATCATGTCATCAATATAAAAGGGAGTGGAGTCATGTATCATGGTGTAGGGGTCATCGTGCATATCCATACATCCAAACATCATATATGCAATACGAAAGGGATAGGGGATCATATGATAAGGCACAACGATTATCATGTATATCCATACACATCACATATTACAATAATCCATAATCACATGAAAGATGGTTGAGGCCAAATTCATGGTCTAATCCAAGTAAGAAGACTTACACCCAATGGAAAATAACAAGTTAGTCAAATGGCCAAAGAAAGGAAACAAAGAACATGAATAAAGCATATAAACAAAGCCACATTACCATGTCTCTTATGCAAAGGTGCCTAAGTAAACATCTAAGTGCATAATATTACATTTCAACATCATGTGGAAAATATTAAAACATTAGAGCACAAGTATATGTATTATGAAAAGCAAGAAACCATAAACAAGCAATGTAAAGAATAATGGGGGATCTTTAATGGCCTAAGGATAAATCACTTCCAAAAAGATCCTAGGGTTAATGAACCCTCTCTCTTGCTACTCCAAAATGAGCTAGGCATCTATAGACGTTACTAACCATCATAAAGGTTAGAATGATAATAGCAAAAAGGAGGGTTGCAAGGCCAAAACACCACTCACTTATTCTAATAATAAGCATCACCATAAGAAAGGTTCTCAAGATCTTTGAAACACTAAGTCCCTCACTTGGTTAGTGCCCTAAAGTTATCAAAAAAGAATCATAATCATCATTAAACCAAAATGAAAGAATACAACCATTAGTATAAAATGAAATATGAGAACCATTTGAAAACCTATGAAACTTTATTTTTGACATGAAAGGAGTCTTACACCATTGGCCTCATCTTATTCTGCCACTGGAGTCACAAAAGACCATAAAAGCTGCATTAAGAAAAGAAATCCAAAAAGAGAAAAGAAAAATTTTTGCAAAAATGGTCTAGGAAAATAAGGTTATATAGCCCAACTCTTAGGCTATTCAGACTACATTTAAGTTTGTACAACCCAAAGTTCCAAGGTTTCTAAAAACAGAAAAAAAAAAGAAGAAGAAAAAGAAGAAAGGAGGAAGAGGGTTTCTCAAGATGCCTTTAAGTGTTTGTTTGCCTTCAAAGGCTCACAAGTTCAACACTTTCCTCCAAAATGCTCAGGGAATACATAAAATACAAAGATTAGGCCTTCTTCTACCTTTGGAATGAGTCAATAGTGCTAGAAATAGTTCTAATCATAACTTGTCTTCATTTAATCATAGAAAGGGAGATGGATCTCCTAGAATTACAATTTGTACATGGGTTGTATAGATAAGAATGAGTTATACATCCATCTATCAACACTATAGAGCACTAAGGTTTAAGGAAGGACCAATACCAGAAGATTTTATGGTTAGGGTTTAAGGGAGGGTTATGTAGCCAAAAATGTGTACAACTGTAATTGCTAGGTTATTGAGCTCTGCTTAATGGGTTGTACAACCTTTTTACCTAAGGTTGTGGTTATGGACTTGATGTTGGGCTTTGGTTTTTAAGCTTTGGCTTTGGGCTTCTCCAAGGTTTCCTAAGGCTTTTATCTCTTCCCTTGGAAATTCCATTTGCATTATAGGAATATATTCAATGATTTTTATCATTGGGCTTTATATCTAGAGGCTCAAGATCTGAAGCTTACAAATACGCTGCATATTTTCTAAACTTTTATTTTCTTTTTCTTGTGATATATTGAATATCTTTTTGGTTTATGGTAACTTTTGCCTAAATACCACCCAGGTTGACGATACTTTGCCTACATACTCACCTCTAATTGATGACTTAATTACCTATATAGTAGACTTGATTAACCTAGGTTAATCACTTATCACTTAATAATAGTAGTATTTGACTATTAGACTTAAAAATTATTGAATTTATTAAAAGTTATTGAATTTACTCTTCATTATTTTTGAGGGGTAACATCTTTTTATTACACTTGATGGGATCTTGTATACTAGTAGAGACTAGGTATCACGCACTGCAGAAAGAATTAGACTAGTTGAAAGAACAAGTAGCCTAGATAGAAGTTAAAGTCACTATATCTAACAACAACATAAATGAAAACTCACAGGTCAATGATATGATTCAAAAGAATGATTTGATCGACTATCAAAGGCATACTCTGATGCTTAGACAATCAGTTCTTGCAATTACCGACTATTCTCAAATTTCTAATCAAATTATAGCCAAGAACCATACCATGTTTAATAACATGAAAAACCAAATGGACTCAGTCATTCAGCTATTAGTTAAGGACAATAAGGCTACCTAGAAGGATATTTGGTTAGGGCTAAATAAAACTACTCTCCTTGAGGGATGGTAGGCCCTACCACGAGATAAGAGATTCCCAATAGAGGCTTCCAACTCTAGAAGGTGCTACACCTAGTGGGAATCTGGGGTAATACACATACTGTCTCACCCAATTAATGTTAAATAAGGGATTCTCCCAAATATTAGGTGTTGTGCCTCAGTGAATTTTCAGCAAACCTACTAGCCAAATGTTCAATCACTACCATACTATCAACACAATCAAGGATTAGGTATGGTGTTCACTTATGATGTTGTGGTTAATGTAATACCTTTGACTGACACATTATGAGAATAGGCAAACCAACTGCAATACAAGTATGACTATCGCCTATCTTCTTTAAACTATTATGAGTTGATTGATGCTCTTGAAAAGATTAAGGTTAATGTGAAGCCTTTACCAAATTTGGCTTATTCCAAGTTATACCCCGATTGGGAAAACAAGTTATATCCCCTCCCTATATTGTATAAAATTCTTGATTTCACCATATTCTTAAGAAAAGATAATGATTCAACTGAGATGGCATTGCTCATTTTTTAGTGACATGTAGAGAAAGAACAATAGCTGAAGATTTCTGTAATCTAATTTTATTTGGAAACTCCCTAACAAAGACCACCTTTATTTGGTATGTTAATCTCCTAGCTGGGTTTATAATGACTTAGAAAATAATGGAGAAGAAGTTTCATATGGAGTTCTATAAGTCACTTTCATTAATAACTTTGGCCGACCTCTCCCAAGCAAAGTAATTGGTGAGAGAGTCGGTCGAAAAATTTATTCCCAATTTCAAAAAGTTCTTTATGCCATACCAAGCTACATAAGGTAGATTGTGTTGCTCTAGCATTAAAGGGGTTACACTTTGAGATCTAAAAAATCTTTTGAAGGCTATAATAAGGATCTCTATGAGTTGAGTGCTAGGGCAGTTAGCTTTAAAAAGCTATTGTAAGAGGCAAAATAAAAGGAAGCATCCTCCAAGGGAAGTTATTACAATGATGCATATGTAGCAACATTGAAGTATGGCAACTCAGACTTAGAGAAAGAAGAAGAAGTTAATATAGCCAAGTTAGTGCTAGGCAAGGGATATTACTACTTAACCTTGGCTAAGCCTAAGCCACAAAAGAAAGAGAAGGCCCAACAAAAGACTAGAGAGATTGCATAGGAGTACTCATTTGACCTAATCAAGGCAGATGAGATATTTGATTACCTGGTGAAGCATGGGCAACTCTAGCTCTCAAATGGCCATATTATTCTTACATTAAAAGAGAGGAAGGGGAAGGACTACTACAAATACCATAACGTCTAGAGGCATTCGACCAAGAATTGCATCAAGTTTAGAAATATGATCCAAAAAGCCATCAAGGAAGGGAGGATTGTGTTCCCTAGGAAGAACAAAGCCTTTGTTGAGATTGAAGCATTCCCTAAGGTGACGATGTATGTCATCCAATTAGCATTATCAAAGGTCGAAGGGAAAAAGCCTATGATAGAGGAGGTACATGTATCCCTTTTAGCTAAGGAGAAAAAACTTGAGGGAATGATGTTGGTCTATCGTACTTGTCACACCAAGTTTAAGCCTATGATAAATAGTGGATCACCCAAGAGAAGTAGAGTAATGAGGGCACCAAAGGCACGAGTCTCATAGATGCCCATATGTATCATATTCTCATATGTTGCAAAACATAATGATAGGTGAGTACCCTATTAGGAAAGATACTAGGGGCAGATGGCTAATTGCGACCTAAGTTGTTTTAAAGTCATTAAAAAAGTAGTCTATAAAGGTCGATCACTTAAAACAAAGGCAACAAGTTGGCTAAAGAAGACCTTTATACGAAACCTAATGACAATTGATCGATAGGAAGAACATAACCCTAAATGGGGGAGTCTTTGATTATCTTGCCTTTAGGGGACCAACACATACATAAATGACTAAAAACCAGAAAATAAGATTCCAAAGGTAAAGGTAGCATTTTCAAGCTAAGCTAAAAAGAAATCAAGGCCTATACAAATGTTGAAAAAAGTTAAGGCTAGTACGATAAAGAGATTAAGGAGCTCAGGGCAAAGAAAGAGAGAAGGGCTTGAGCTAAGCAAGAATATTTATAAGCCAGATAACAAGCCCAAGCCATATAATGTGGAGATTCACCATAATAAATATGGATATATGAAGGTTTGAGAGCCCAAGAAGCTTGAAGAAGGTGAACCTAGGGAGGAGTTGCCCAGCGCCCAAGAGGTAAGGTCGAAGTAAATATGTTGTGCTTATTACCATTGAGTTTTTGGCTAAACTTAGATAAAGGACCATACCTAAGGGAGATGTGATTTGCCCAAACTCAATGACAAAGCTAAAGACAACATGGCTATGGTCACTCTATAATAACCCTTATTAAGGTAGTCTATCCATATTCAACCATTATATGCAAAGGCCAAATTGAATTCTGTCCCAATCAATAGAGTGTTCGTGGATAGTGGGTCTAGGGTATCAATCATTGCTACTAAATTCTTAAAGAAGATCAACCTCACTAAAGATCAAGTTGAAGGGGTCGATATGTCTACATGAGATTTTACAGGAGGGGAGAACTTTACTAATGGGTATATTTAGCTGGACCTAAAGATTGGGCGACATACCATCAAGGAATGTTTTTTTAATAGTTGACGTGGATGGTAGCTACAACCTGTTGTTGGATATACATTAGATACATGCTAATTGTGTCGTTGCATTGACTTTATACCAATGATGTGGATTTGGAGGCCTGATGGTGTAACATAAGTCATTCATAGATACCTTAATCCTTTTTCTGAGGCAGTTCACTTGATTAATGCAATGATTTATCAAATTGAAATGAATTTTAAGGATATAATTAAAGGGACATCCCAAGATAAAACTATTACAAAGCTTGATCAATTTAGGGTCTTGATGTCTAAACTTGAGCAGCCGATATCGATCAACATTAAAGGCCACTTATTGATTTCAAAATTTGACGGTTAAATAAGCCAAGATGAAAGAAGGCTTTAAGGAAAAATCAAGAGGTTGATCTTCGAGTATAACTCAATAGCCTTCACTAAGTGTATTTATAATAATGAAAGAAATAATCATCCAACTTAGCTAAAAGTCTTAAACCATAAGCTTATGCCCAAAAACCTTGATGACCAATGGGTCGAGACACAAGATTCTCTGAAGGAAGTAAATCTAGGAACTGAGGATTTGCTTCAACCAATATTTATCATTACAAAATTGAATGCATAATTTAAAGTAAAGTTGGTAGCATCACTCAAGGAATATAATGATTTATTTGCATGGAATTACTAAAAAATGTTAGGCTTGGATTGGTCACTTGTAGAACATTGTCTGACCATAAAGAAGGGGTTTTGCCCATTCAAGCAGCCCATGAGGAGGATGTCTAAAGAAGTGGAAGAGCTAGTAAGAGAAAAGATTAAAAGACTTTTGGCTGTTGGGTTTATCAGGATGGCCATATATGTAGAATGGCTCTCTAATAGTGTCTCGATTATTAAGAAGAATGGGAAGGTAAAGATTTGCATGGATTTCAAAAACTTGAATCTAGCCACGTCTGAGGATGAATATCCCATGCCCATTGTCTAGATGATGGTGGATGCAACAACATGCAACATGATTCTTAACTTCATGAATAGGCATTTTGGGTATAACCAAATCAGAATCATCGAATATGATGTGAGTAAAATAGCCTTTAGGTGCCCAGGATCAATTGGTACTTATGAATATATTGTCATGCCATTTAGTTTGAAGAATGTAGGAGCCATATATTAGAGGGCAATGAATCATACATTCCATGATATGATTAGGAAATCCATGGAAGTATACATTGATGATGTGGTAGTAAAGCCCAGAGTGAGGAAGATCACTTGGCTGAATTTAGAAAATCATTTGAGTATATGAGAAAACATAAGCTCAAGATAAACCTTTTGAAGTGTGTATTTAGGGTTTTAGCTAGTAATTTCCTTGGCTTTTTTATTCATTAGAGGGGCATTGAGATTGGTCAAAATAAGTATAAGGCCATTATAAAGGGAAAACCTCCTTTGACCAAGAAAGAACTATAGAAACGCATTGGCCAAATCAACTTCTTAAGAATGTTCGTATCCCATACTGTTAAGCAACTAAGTATTTAGGGTCCTTTAATCAAGCTCAAGGATCAAAAAGAGTTTGTATATAGTGACTGGCATTAGAAGGTGTTCAATAAGATTAAAAGCTATCTGCTAGGCCTACAGTCATAACACCACCCAGGTTGAATATTCCATTATTGTCATAACTTTTGACTAGTGAATTATCAATCGGTTGTATGCTCTCCTAAAAGTAGGATGGAGTTAAAAGGGGAGTATGTTGCTTAAGTCGAGTAGTTAATCCAGTAAAGCAAAGATATTTGGCCATTAAGCAATTATTCTTGGCATTGTACTTTGCTTATAGAAAACTAAGGTACTACATGCTCTCAATAGTCATATTAGGTATGAGCAAAATGAATATTCTCAAGTACATTCTCTCCAAGAAATTTTTGAGAAATAAAATGGGTAAATGGGCTATTATCCTTTCAAAAATCACTCTATAATATGTTACTTAGAAAGCAATCAAGGGGCAGGCACTGGTCGATTTCTTGGCTTACCATTTTTGCTTAGACGACTTAGAGGAACCAATGGTTGAGATAGGGTACGTGGAGCACCTCCCTTAGCGAATGTGGGCTGACAACTCTAGAATAATGTCATCAACTAAAGCAGGAATTATTTTGAAGTCACCATTGTGACTATGTTATCGTTAGTGCTTGATTTTTCTTGCACTAATAACCAGGCAGAGTATGGGGCCCTAATCATCGCCTTAGAGATATTGGTCGAGTTGGAGGCAAAGTTTATGGAGGTAAAAGGAGAATTTTTGTTGGTGGTTAATCAAGTTAGTGGTACCTATAAATGTGAGTCACCCAACCTTATCCCATATTGTAATAAAGCTAAGCACTTACTCTAAGGTTTCCAATCCTCTCTCATTGAATTCATTGACCATGATTACAATTAAAGGGCGACTGATTTGGCATAGGTTACTAGTGGTTTTCAATAAAGGGGTCAAACGATCCTAGTACTATATCACCCAGAGTCAGTGGTTTCCAATCCTCTCTCATTGAATTCATTGACCATGATTACAATTAAACAACGACTGATTTGGCATAGTTACTAGTGGTTTTCAATAAAGGAGTCAGACGATCCTAGTACTATATCACCCAGAGTCAGTCTTATGTGAAAGATCATTGAGGGAGTTGGCAAGCTAAAATGTATATGAAATGTATAATTTTGATTTTACAACTGATTGGAGGGGTGAAATAATCTCATACTTGAAGGATCCTAATGTTTTGGCTAATCTACACATATGTCATTAGGTAGCTATCTTCATGGGAAGCTATATCACCATTGTGTAGATGATGAGATCTTACTATGTATAGCCCAAAGTAAGCTATGTTGGTGATGGACGAGGTTCTTAAAGGAATAGCAGGCTCACATCAATCAGGGAGAATGATGAAGAAGCTCTTAGTCAAGTATGGCTACTATTGGCCAACCATAGAGAAGGATTGCGTCAACTTTGCAAAAGGGTGTCAAGTGTGCGAGAAGTATGAGCTAATTTAACACCTCCCAGTATAAGAGTTGCATTTGGTCTTTTAGGGAATGTGCAGTGGACCTTATTAGAAAGATTTTTCCACCATCCTTAAACGAACATGTCTTCATTATTATGGCGACCCATTACTTCTCTAAATGGATGGAAGCCATACCGCTCAAGATGGCCAACCAAACATCAGTTATTAAGTTCTTTAAAGAACAAATTTTCCATAGGCATGATTTGTCAGAGTTTATCACCACAGACCAAAGCAACATTTTTAGTAGGTCAAATGTTTAATAATTCTACTGAAAGCATAGTATTAAGTAGTTACACTCAACACCTTATTACACCTAAGCTAATGGGCAAGCTGAAGCAATGAACTAACTTAAAAAGTTAATATCTAGAAGATGGTGGAAGACAATCCCAAGGTTTGAAATGAGATATTATTTGAGACTCTTTATGCAATATGGACTACCATAAAAATAGCTACAAGTACAACTCCTTTTCAGCTTGTTTATAGCCATAAAATAATGATCCCAACAAGTCAACAGTTTACTCAATTAGAAAAATACACCAAAATTAATTAATAGCGGTCGCATGCAACTTGTCCATGATAGAGAAATCAAGACTTTGGATGAAGTATAACTCAAAGCATTTGATCATCTCTATTCCTAAAAGAAAAAGGTTAAGTGTGAACACAACAAATGTTTAAAGCTAAGGAGTTTAACAAATGTGACTTGGTGTGGAAAGTTATTCTCCCAATATGACAAAAGGACCATGCAATTGGAAAATGGTCCCCAAACTAGGATGGGCCATTTGTCATTATAGACGTTATGGGGGAATAGAGCATTCCACTTTCTAATCAGGATGGAGAGATTCAAGATTGCTCAATTAATGCTAGATTTCTCAAAAAGTATTGACCATCAGTATGGGAAGGAGTGGATCACTCAATATTTGAAAGAGTGAAATAATTATAGTTTTCAGTTATCTTAACCAATGATAGTGGGATTCAGTTCCTTTTGACCGAATGAGTTAAAATTATAAAGTGGTTGATCATATTAGAGTTTTTTAGCTAATCATTTAAATAAAATTATTCTTTAGTCAATAATATTTCTATCAAGTTATTGATTTTGTGTTTTAGCCTAAGTGCTTACTTTTCAATGAATTTATCTCTTAGCTAAAGCATTTTATGTAGTTAACGATTGATTCTTATGTTACAGCCTAAGTATTCACTTCTTATTAATAAAAGATTATTTATTAGCCAATATTAGTGAATTCATATATTTAATTTTATGTTTGATTCATGAACTAGCTAGCATGTATTTAAGTTTTGAGTGAGTGTTGAATTTAGTTTGTAGAGAACATGGAAATAACATTCATTCAAGTAGTTGTAATCAACATTTACCTAAAAAAATTATGCAAATATCCATTTAAAAGAAATAGTTCAATACAAAGGCATTGATCGAATAAAACATCAAACCAAAGTACAATGCTAAAATAAGGAAAAATTTGCCCCAAGACATCTTAGATATGAACTCAAAAATGTAAGTTGTAATGAAAGAAATATACTCTTAAGTAGACTTCTCCTTATTTTCTTTAGTATGGAGAATTCTCGTAAGCTCCTTCTTTTTGGTGATCTGCTCAAAAGTGTCAAGAGTTAATGATTTCAATCTATCTTCCAACCCTTGGTGAGTCACCCTAAATTTGGCCAACTCGTTTGGGAGTTCCTTCTCTTTTGTTCATAATGGAACAACCTTGCCCTCTTAGAGTGCTTTAACAGTAGCTCTACCTTAAGATAATTTGTTAGTTAAATGATGTAACTTCATTCTTAAAACTAGCCATTTAAGTAATTAGTGCATCAACCTTAGTTAGCTTACTCACTAGAGTGGGGAGTTCCTTCTTAAAGTTCTCTAGTGTTTGCTTTTAGCTGACACTTATCTTGGCTTTAGTAGCATGGTCTTAAATAAAGTTCAAATCCTTCTCAAAAGTACCCAGCCGAGTAGGGTCTAGGAGAATCTTCATGGAAAGCTTAGAAAGATGTTAGAGGTAGGCTATAACTTCTTAAGAATGATTATTGACTTTAGCTATCATGTCCTCCCTTTTGCTCTCCACCTCAGCCTCAATGCTCTTCTCTTCCTCATATAGGAGAGCGAGGTACCTAATAAAGTCTTATAAAGAAGGAAAGATTTGATTAATGGCATTTTTACAAGATTTAAGACATTTAGAAGAGAAATCTACCTCTAGAGAATGAGCAAAATCATATTCCTCAACCAATTTTATTTTAGCTTGCTCTTCACTCATTGACTTTTTTACAAGTAGCCTTGTTAGCAAGTGAATGTGAAGTCCAACTAGTTAAGAAGTGAATGATGAAATAACCAATGGGAAAGGTTGAGGATTAGATGATGAGGAGGAGGAATGCTTTGGAGTTTCAGTTGAGGTAATAAGTTTGTGCAAAGCCTCTACCCTAAGGCTCTTAACCTTAATTTTGAGAGAAAAGACTTTGGGCCCTTTGTTTATTTTTTTCAATTTCTTCTTAGCGAGCTTAGTTGCCTTACCCAAGTTCTCTCATGTAGAATCTAGGATTTCCTTAGGGATGACTTCTATAAAAGAGTAGAGTTATATAATGCCAGAGGAAAATTATTGGTACAAGTAAAATTATCTCCAGGAGTAACATTTGTATCCAAGAGTATTATTTCACCGAGGATAAGTTATGCAGCTCCAAGCTCAACTGAGTACAAATCGGTCCATTTTTGGCAGTTATGCTTCCTTCATGGATGAGGGCAGTCCTTACAATGTCGAATGGGGCATCTAGTATTGGTAAGCGATAGTCAATCTAGGGCCTTTTAAAGAATTGTGGACAAATTAAAGGCATTATATTTTCTCTCTAGTAAATATATTTCTCTTGATATTAGGTAAACCAATCTTGAATCAACTTATCCTTAACGTGTTACACTCTCTTCAACATGATAGCTCACTCAAGGTAATTATATTTAAACCCATACAACTTTTCAAAAGCAAAAATCTGAGCAAAATGTTGACCTTTAAACTTTGGCATGTCATGCATAAAAAAAAGATGAAACATTAGTAGGTAAAGGGCTTGGAAAAGTTTGCAAAGTTAGGTTATCCTTGGCCAATGTGTGCATATAAAATTTCACAATCTCTACGCACTAAGTAACAATATCATAAGAAGTGACATCGATGATCTCCTAGTCACACAAGTTTAGTGTCTTCTTCTTATCTTCATTAATGGCTGAGATCATTTATAGGATGCTCAAATCTTTGATTTTCAGCCATTTGTAAGCTTTCATTTGATTAAAAGAATAAGGTAGAGGGATAGGTTCTAGCTAGGCAAGTCCAAATTAAATGCTAAAGTAATGAGGATTATACATCTCAACCCCACATATGTTGTTCTCATTGGACTTTAAAGAATAAGGGAAATGTAAATTCTTGGTGATGAAAGTGTTCACCTACTTTTATTATCAATCTAATAATTTAAGGTCCATGTTGGCATCTTTAGGGTTAAGGCCCTCATAAATTAATTTGGTCTAAGCTAGGCAAAAAAGAGATAAATGGAGTTTGTGGCATGGTTACTTCCTTATCTTCTTATGAATAAAAGACTATAAAGAAAGAAGAAAAGTCATCATTACTAAGACAAAACTATTTAACCCATTAGCCATAATTAGAGATAAGAAAAATGTGAGGATGAGGGGTTCTAACATTAAGCTCTGGATATAAACCAATAACCAAAAATTGACCATCCACAATGGACCGCCCATGGTTTCAAAGCTATTTCATTCTTGTTTGGGATGGAACCATGGAGTCCTTTATGGATGTGGGCGAGAATATATGGGCCTAACGATAAATGATGGCCACGAGCTAAAGCTATAGTGACTTTAAGATATTCTTTAGTAATCTTTTTGGAAGGGCTGCAAAAGATGTATCTACATAGCCAATACAACAAGAAGGTCATATGCTCGCTCAAAGAGGGGGTAGTTGGCATGGGCTTGATTATTCTTAATAAAAGCTATAAAATTGTAGCTAGAAAAACTAACATTAAACCTTTTTTGGTCAACCATCATGGCAATAAATACTTCTTCACTAGTAATAGGAACATTAAAAAATACAACCAAGTCATAAAGACTAATAAACATTGGGCCACAATGGAAAAAGAAATAATTAGTTGATCTAGACTAGAAGAGTAGGGAAGCATTGAGAAGAGGATTATGGGGGGGGATAAAGTTGAGCGAAAATTGAATGAGATTATTAATGTTATCACAATTCATAACTTTAGAAATTGAAGGGCCATTTTAGAAAACTGAGGGACATATTCAAACTGGACCATTGGACATGTGTTAATGGGCAAGACTCTATTCCATATGTTGTTATTGGTTATTCTGCTAAATCTAAGAGGATCTTTGCTATTGAAAAATAGATTTTGGCTATAGTAATCTATTGGGTGGGTGAAATTTGGCCTTAAGCCAAAAAAAGGGAAAGAGAAGGATAAGATATTAGTACCTGATCCTCAATGGGTATATGTAAAGGATTTTTCTCATGGTACTCATAGAGTGAAGCAGGAGTTTCTTCTTTAGTCAAAGTTTTCTTACCCTTCGTCATTTGTAAATGAGTAACAAATAAAGATTGAATGAGAAAGATTAAGACTTAAAAGAGAAGTTTAGAAACAAAGACTTATTTTTTGATAGATGATTTAGAGAGAAAAATTTTAGAGAGAGAGAGGCTTTGAAGGATACTAATAGCAGAAATATGAGAATGACTTCTTCCTTAATGAGTTTATAGGCAAGGGTGAATACAAACACCTAGGGAAGTTTTGAATTCTAAATTTACATCTATGATGCCAAAATGGTTGGACTAGTCAGGTGACTTTTTATATTATGCTTTTCTAGATTTTGCCTTTTCATACGTCAACAACCTTTCAAAAAGGTCACTTTTCAGTTCCTACTAATATGGACAACTGGCCAAATGTGGTAATTGAATATGTTTAGATAATTCAGCCAAGATCATTTGACTAGTGATTTTCATATTAGCAACTAAATGATCTATGGCCAATTGTTGCCTAAAAATAGTGGGAATATAAGTTTCCCTTTTATCATTCAACTTAAATAGGTATCAATGATTTGCACTTAAGTGATAAATTTTCTATCTTTAAGAGGGGTAATCCAATAACTGAGCATTGCTCAATGGGCTTCAAGTACCATGAGAGTTACCTACTTGGGCAAAATAATTTTTACCTATAAGGTGGATATTCTTATGGCTAATTATCACTCAGGGGGCTTAACAGGTACCTTAGACATTTTTTACTTGGGCAAGGCATTCCCAGATAGGGGTGTTGGCAACTGGTCAAGCATCACTCAAAAAAAAAAAAGTTTGAATGAATGGGTTCAAGTCTCCAAGTAAGACCTCAATTATTTCCTCAGTTTATCATTTGAATGATGTCTTTTTAGGTGAATGAGCCCTCTAATGGATTACAATTCAAAAGTTCACTCATGAAATTATATAAGATTGCAAGGGTTATTGTTTGCAGTCGACTTTATTTTGGTGGGCCTTTAAGCTTAAGCTTCGTCCACCTTAATACCTCATTATGATGGGCTTTTTGGGTTTACAAGAGTATATGCCAACATGTGGGTTTTAGGCTTCACTTAAGAATGATTAGGCTTGTGAATGCCATAGAATGCATTGTAAATCAAGGCTCGACCCATAGTAGTAACAGATAAGGATTTGCTTATGTTTGTATATATGTGTTGTATGCATATTAGACTTATTGTCTTAGTAGAACTCTTGTGTTTTACCTACATATAAGCAGATGTAGCATATAGAAGAAGGGTTTCAAATTTTTAATGGCAATACACTGCATATTTTTTAAACCTTTTTTTCTTCTCTTTTCTGATCTCTTGAATATCTCTTTGGTTGACGATAACTTTTTCTTTAATACCATTCGAGTTGATGGTGTTCTGCCTATACTAACTATTGATTGATGGCTTAATTGCCTATATATCATACCTGATTAACTCAGATTAATCATTTATTTACTTGAATTTTTGGATACTGACAATACCTATCTATAAGACCTAACAATTATTGAATTTACTCTTGATTATTTTCAGGGGTAACTCCTCCATATATATAGAACTCCACCAATAAATATTGTGTTATTTAAAAAACTAACTATATTAATTTTTTTTAGTAGTTGCCACATTTATTATATTTATTAATATTTTTATGTTAAGATTATAATTTTAATTTTTTTACTTAATCAATATTTCAAATAGTTTTTGCAACTTTACATACAGAAAATATTTTAACATTATGAAGCCCAACCTCATAATTATTTTTTAAAAGAAGTAGATTAAAAATTTTTAACTTAAATATTAATTCGTACATGATCTCTCATTTAACATTGAAGTCTTGAGTTTTTTTTTTAAAAAAATATTTTTAGTATATTGAGAACATTACATTTTTATATAGTATTAACCAGTCATTTAATCATATTTTAAATAATTAATTATTTAATAAACTTATTTATAAAATAAAAAAAAAGGACTTGAGATAATACTAATTATAAGCTAGTTATTTGATAAATTTATTTGTAAAAAAAAAAAAAAAAACTCAAGATAATATTAATCATATTGTCGTAGGCCTAAGAGAAATACAAATAATAATTTAAATGCTAAAGTCAAACCTAATGTAGTAAAAAATTAATAATATGCTTATATTTCAAATGCAAAGTAAGATCAAACGAAATTATGTTAACAAATTATGACTTTATTTTAATTAAACATTATATCAATAAGTTAAGAGGTAAAAAAAATTAATTACTTCAAGTTAATTGGTCTACTCTTACATAATAGTTAAGTAATGTATGTGAACTCTAAATATGTGAAATTCAAATTATTGAAAAAAAAAAAAGTATATGAGCAAATATAAATTGTCAAGTGTGGGAAAAATATAATTTTTTGTTGGGGGAATGCATAAAAATAAATTATTTAGGGGCAGCGGCGGCATTGACACCACCATAAATCTATCCTGCCCACCTCTCTCTTCTTCTCCTAATATTATTTTTACGTTCTTATTATTTTGTTATTAGTAAAATGGTCATAGAAAAGACGAACCATTTCTCTTTCATGGATCATGAAGTTACACTATTACTATAGCCTGTAATTTTTTTTATTATTTTTTTGTTATTCATGGATCATTGACGTTACACTCTGACTATAGCCTATAATGAGTTATTTTTTGTGCTATTCATGGATAATGGAGGTATCATTGTAATTATAGCCTAGTAAAGTGCTTTTTTTGTGCTATAATGGTTTTGCGTATTGATCTACTTGTTGCTAAAGATCTAGCCATCACAAAATGACAATTGCATTTGTAACTTTGCATCCATGTACATGCAAGGAGAATACCTAGAAGGTAAGAGTTATCGATGAAAGAAATAAGCAAAAGGATACTTAAAACAACAATTGATGGAGCTGCTGAAGATATTCATGGAGCTACTGAATCTGTATTACTACAGGCTAACAAGCATGGGTGTAAAGTATTTCTTCGAAGCATCATATGTGGGAGCTGAGGCAATGAGTACCACTTTGGCAGCTGCCAAGACGCATCAAATTTGGAGATATTGATCTACTATACAAAGGCCGTAGTGTGGAGGCCAAGTGACAAAATAGGTATCGACATTGATTAAGCCTGATGGTAATGGATCTAATCAATGAACCTCTACTGATCCGCTACATCATAGAGCTTGTTGATTGGCTGGATCATAGAGCTTTAAGCATGTGATCTAAAGTTTGTTCATGATTATTGTTAATTAGGGTTCGCACCTTTGGGTCTACTGATGACTCATGGAGGTAACTTAAACAAATTACCTTTAACTGGCCTATCATTTTTGGTGACTATAGGTGATTTGATGCTTAAAAGTTATAAAACTCTTTGCAAGAATGGGATACAAGCAAACATGGTTCTTCAAGTAGCTATGAAGCCAGTGGATCCACTGGAACACCAGGCTTTGAATGAAAGACTTAACAATCAGGGATTCATGACTGCAACTACACCACCACCTACAAAAACTCAAAGTTGAACACATTAAGAGTTTCATCTCAAACCTATTTTCAGAATAGCTGTAGTAGCTTCCAGTAGTCAAGAGACGCCATTGCTTCACATTCCAAGTGTATAGTAATGCTCAAACTCGATATCATGTTTGGCCTTAAGTTAATATTCTTGTTCATCCATATTGATTTTATTTGTTGCAATAAGATGCATAATTGCTTTTGACAAAGTATAAGATTGATGTTTGATATACTCAAGTATCACACTGATGGTGTTTGATGAACAGAACCATCATTTCCCTTTGTTCATCTCTTTTTATCCCTTGTACTTAGTGCTCTTGCAGCACAAGCAGAAGTGCTTGTGCTCTTATGTATGGCTTGCATATGTAACAAATTGGTTTCGTCCATGCTATGGGTGCATTTGGTCTTGTCTTTGTTTCCCGTTTACCACTTTTTTCTTAAAAAATAAAATGAAACATAACGACTACAAGAGTTTTTTTTTTTTTTTTTGCAACTTATCATGAAGTGTTTTTTAAAACAAAAATCGAAACATAAAAATACAGGCTTTTTATTTCTACAAGAAAACCAACGTTTTATCTTCTTCTCTCTATCTTAGGGTTCTCTATCTCCATACTTTCTATTTAGTTTTCTTTGTAGATCTCATTAAATCAATGAATTTTGAAAGAAATAATATTGGAAAGAGACAACACTAGATTTGATCATATTACAAAATATTGGATTCATACTAGTTTTTCTTCTCAAGTCTCACCAAATCAGGTATTCATTCATGGCTGCTTTTAATTTGAGAGCCATGCTTTGAATTTTTTTTTTTCATTTTTGAATTTCAAATTATATTTTATGTAATTAGTTTAAAGATGAAGAGAGTCTTGAAATTCTCAAATAATACAGGTCTATCCTATTGTGTTTCGTTTGTATGGGTACTGAAGTGCTTAAAAAAAGAATCAAAAGGAAATGGTGGACAACAAAAGAAATCAATCTAGAAAACATGAGTCTGTACTAAGCGTTTATTAGCTTTCAGGAATTTTCTTAAGTTGTTGAGAATGGGAATATAATTATCTTATGTGATTTGGAAGCCATGAGCATGTAGTGTAATCACTCTCCTCCCCGCTATTTTTCTCTCCGCTTTTCCTGTCCTTCAAAGGCTTACTAAAAGCAACTAATCGCAAAGTTCAGCCTGTTCGTCACTCTAATTCACCTGTAAACTTATCCCATCATTAAACTAATACAAACCCAGTTCCCACATACATGATCATGCATTTTTCGAGGTCCATGTTCACTATACATTTTTTATCCATCTCTACCAAAGACTGGTCATAGGCACTGTCTCAAGCCAATGCTAGACCAGTATATAAAGCCTTATATCGAATCCCTGAGAAGACCTCCGGCTGATGCTTTTTACTCTTTACAAACGTAACTCAACTTTCATCTATATTATTTCATGGACATCATTTTTTACTTGTTTCTATATAAAGAGTTGATCGTTTAAATGAGTTTGCTTTTATTATGTAGGAGGCATATTATATTTTCAAATAGTTATCAATATCTAACAGCTGTCATCCATGGTTTTTAATGAATAAATGTTTATTGAATAATTATATAAACTCATTTTGATAATTTTCAGCATCCACCACTAATCCAGATCTATTAACACCAACCTCCATAATGGGGTCTTGAACACCGGCACCGTTATAAACAACAGCTGATCATTCTTGTTCTTTTGTTGAATGTGAAGTGTCTAATTTACTAGACAATTTCCAATGTTTTTCATAGTTTCATACATCTCCTGTTGAAAAATAAACCATGTGTCTCATAGTTTTTTTTTTCTTGAAATTGTTTCTTTCTAACAAATCATGCAACTTGTAATTGTTAATTACTATATTAAATTATATATATTATTTCTCTTTCAACTAATTTTTTTTCTTGTTTCATAATGTTTTTCTCCCTTTCATGCTTACTTTTTTTTTCCCCTTGTTAATTTTTATATACTATTTTGATTAAAACTAAAGAGTATGATAAATTTTATTGCTTTTTTATTTGTGATTCATAATTGGACTGAGGGCTGCATATATATTATTCTTTTAGTACTGCTTTAATGTGATAGAAGCTCATAACTGTTAAGATGAGAAATTACATGTCTTGTTGGACATAAATAGCCTACATTAACATAAATACGTGGGGTTGATTTCATGAAATAATTTCATCCAATATTTTTAGCCATGCCAAAAAATAGGGGAAAGGATTGGATCCTTAATATTTGAACTTTTTCTTATCTTAGTCATCAATTATATATGTTTTTCCTTTTCCAATAATTTTTTCTATGAGCTCATAATAATGTAATAGATTTAAAGACTTATGCAGCTTTATATTTAAGTTTGTTCCTAGAATAAAATTATTATTTCTATCAACTAATATGAAGTTCATTTGTTATATATTTACTTGAGCTACTATTTCATTTATCATATACATGTGCTTTTTTTTTTTTTTTTTTTGGTTACAGGTTTGGTATAAGAGATCAAGGTATGGATTTGGAAGACTTTTTTTTTTCTGACTCTGATGAAGAATTTGAACAATTGATGACCATTTATTTTAATAATGAGTATAATCCATCGTGTACAAACAAACCACATCCATAAAGAGTTTTAATGTTAACTGGTCATAAATGGGTCGTTGAAATACTAAATGGTCATCCAAATAAATTTTCTGAATTATTTTGAATAGGTAAACATGTCTTTATTAATCTTTGTGAGGAACTAGAAGGAAGAACAACACTGAGAGATTCTAACTTTCAGTATAAAAGCAATTAGCTATATTTCTGATGATTGTATGTCAAAATAATCAATAAAGATTTGTGGGAGATTGATTTCAACACTCAACAGATACAATCTCCAAATATTTCAAAAACTTTTGTACGCTATTTGCTTCGCTTGGTAAACGTCTGATTGTTCCTCCATCGTTTAATGAAACACCACAGAAATAAAAAAATAATCCAATATATTATCCATTTTTTAAGGTATTATTTTTCAAAGTCTCTTTTGCTTATTCAAATTTGTGGTTATATTTTGCATAAGTTATTCTCATTTAAATGCTATTACTATTACTTATTTATTTATCTGTTTTTAAACAGAATTATATAGGAGCCATAGATGAAACTCATGTCTCTGCGTTTATCGTAGTTGTTCAACAAATTCTATATCGAGGCAAAAAGATAGAGCCTTCTTAAAATATAATGTGTGTGTGTGTGCGCGCTCATGTGCTTATTCGAAATGTGATTCACATTTGTTATGATTGGATGGGAAGGAACAAGAAATGATTCAAGATTTTTTTTTTTAAAAAAAAACAGTCACTAAACCAAAAAATAAATAAATATCACATGCCTCTACGAGGTAAGTATTATTTGGTTGATTATGGATATACTAACATGCCTGGTTTTCTCAGTCCATATCATGGAGGATATTACCATTTGTGTGATTATAAAGAGGGATCAAATCCACAAGATCGAGAGGAATTGTTCAAATATATGCATTCATCTTTGTGAAATGTCATAGAATGTTGTTTTGGCATCTTGGAAGCACGATTTGTAATAATTTTTCAGGATCTAGTACATGAATTTAGAACACTATTCATAGTTAATCGGAAACAAAATTGCGTACTTGTTTGCGCAATAGATCCAAAAGTGGAAACAAGTTGCATACCTCTTTACGCGTTGGATCCCAAATTGTTCCGCGCCATTATTCCGATCACTAAAAATAAAACACTAGGATAATAGGTCAGAAGAGTTGAAAAACGGAGCTAAGTTTTTCTCTCCTTTACCTTCTCACAAGACGACTACGATAGGTGTAACAACTAGGGTTGTCAATCATTATGAAGGCAAAAAAGGGGACTTAGCCTATTTATAATAGATTTTAACAGGTCCACCTATCACAGGTCCATGTTAAAATAGGTCTACATTGACCATCTTCCATATCGGCCCACAAAAGGTGTCACAAGCCCATAACTCAATTGATCACATTTTAATTGGGCTTACCCCAAATCAATAAACTATATTATTCAGTCCATTTTATAAATAATTAAAATAAACCCATAATTAATATTAGCCCACATAAAAAATTCCAACATTCCCCCACTTGGGCAATATTAATTATGACGTTTTCATGTTTTAAGAAAACATTTTTGAAAACAACTCTCGGATTGAATACTTTAAACTCAAATGTGGCCACAAATTTTAGAAAACATATAGTTTATTGATAAAATGACACCTCAAACACAATTTTGTCTACATTAAATTATTAATATCGAATCATGACAGTAGTTAGCCATTTATTGACATAGTACCAATCCATAGTCACAAATATTGACAATTAACCAACTTGGATTCTGATATGACAGTGTAGCAAGAAAATAGCGCCCACATGTGATCAATACACTATTTTCTTGTCAATCCTCCAAACATTTCTCTTTCACACATGCTTAAACGAGCAAGAGAAATTTTCAAGGCTTCACAATAAGGCTTTATTTCCATTTGGAAATACACACACTATGTCTTAGCCTTTGTTTCCAAAAACACAATTGGAAACCAATATAGCTTAAGATAATTACACTAATGTTAAGCATACCATGCACAACTTATAGCATGCTATATATATATATATATATAATGTGCACATACGCATAACAAACAACCACAAAATACTCAACTCATAAATAAATATGAATAAGCAATGTAGCAAAACTTTTTAACTTGAACGTTCAATTACAAGCAAAAAAAAACTCTCACTAACCAAACACATCAAAATACTCCACAATACCCATATCACAAACATGTTTCTTAAAAACTATGGGTATGAGTCCTATAGTTAGAGGATCAGCTAACATCAAATTAGTACTAACTTACTGAATCTCAAGGTCTCATTTCTTTACTAAGTCTCTGACTGTAAGATATTTGATCTCCATATGCTTAGAACCACTTGAACTTTTATTGTTCTTAGAGAAGAACACAACAACATTATTATCACAATAAATTCGAAGTGGTCTAGCAACAAAATCAACCACAAGCAAACCAGAAATAAAATTCTTTAACCATATAGCTTGTGTACTAGCACCATAACAAGCAACAAACTCAGCTTGCATAGAAGAAGATGTTGTAAGTGTTTGTTTAACACTTTTCCACAAAACAACACCACCAGCAAGCATAAAAATATAACCTGAAGTGGATTTCATATCATATAGATAGCTTGCAAAATCAAAGTTTGAATACCCCACTACTTCAAGATCATCCACACACCTATAAACCAACATATAATCCTTTGTCTTTTGCAAATATCTCATCACTTTCTTAGCAGCTACCCAATGATCTCACACAGGATTAGAAAGATATTGACTAAGAACACTAACAATATATGCAATATCTGGTCTTGTACACACGTGGGCGTACATCAAGCTGCCAACTGCATTTGCATAAGGATTATTATCTATGGTCTATTTCTCTATATCACTTTTAGGGCATTGCTCATTATTAAATTTATCTCCTTTCACTATAGGAGTATCACCAACTTTGCAAGATTGCATATTGAATCTACTGAGCACACTATCAATATAAGCCCTTTGAGAAAGACCCAATAAATGACGAGATCTACCACGACGAATCTCAATATCCAAGACAAAAAATACCTCTCCAAGATCTTTCATATCAAAAGTCTTAGAGAGTAACTGTTTGGTTTCACAAATCATCCCCATATCATTACCAGCCAACAAAATATCATAAACATAAAGAATAAGAAATATAAATTTACTCCTACTGATCTTATGGCAAATGCATTGATCTATCTTGTTCTCTGTAAAACCAAGTGAAGTAACTATCTCATCAAATTTGAGATACCATTGACGCGAAACTTGTTTAAGACCATAAATAGATTTCTTCAGCTTATAAACTAAGTGTTCTTTACCACTTTTTTTAAAACTCTCAGGTTGCACCATATAAACTTTCTCACCTAAATCACCATTTAAGAATGTCGTCTTGACATTCATTCGATACAATTCTAAATCAAAATGAGCAACCAATGTCATAATTATTCTAAAAGAATCTTTAGAAGAAACAGGGGAAAAAGTCTCATTATAGTCAACACCTTCACGCTGTGTAAACCTCTTAGCAACCAATCTGGCTTTAAACTTCTCAACCTTTCCTTTAGAATCCTTCTTGGTTTTGAATACCCATTTGCAACCTATGGGTTTATTATTAGAAAGAAGTTTCACTAGTTTCCAAACTCT
>CATIWR010226239.1:0-39155 GCA_949677035.1 Omphalea diandra | reverse complement strand
CACTACATATATGTTCAAGTGTCCCAAATATAACGGTGCAAGTGTCATTGTCATGCTTCTACAAATAGCATGACTAAATGATCATTTATCCAATACATATGTTCATGTGGGATTTCATATCATTTATGCAATGAATATGTTCATGTGATAATGCCAATGAATGTGGATAGGGATGTTACATTAACACTATATCATCGACCCTTGTCATAAGGGCTTTCCTGATTCAGTATGAATTTCCCTCGTGAATCCTGAATCTATGGTTGGACCATCTTTAATACTAGATCATCAGCCCTTATCTTACTTCACTCAACTTTCTTGTTGAATGTGCAAAGAAGAATAAGAAGAAGAAGAAGTTACCTAGGAAGAAATCTTGAGGTTTTCTAGCTTTAATGAAAAGTTTGTGATTTTATATTTGTTCCTTCATGAAATTTCCCCTCCATGGCATATTAATCATGAGCAATTAGTAGGTGTTATAAAGAAATTGTAGTTAGGATTCATGTGTGAGAAGTTATTGATAGTGAATTTGAGTTGGATTCCTTTAATTATGTTTTCAGGAGAGACTATTGTAACCATGATTTCATAACCCTACGAGATGAAATAGACAAAATGCAAAAGATGAAAGTTGTAGTTTTATACTTCATCTAAATTCCTGTAAAATAGTTTTGCTAAATAAGTTATATGTGAAGAGATATGGCCCCTTAATTATGACTGGTTATTATTGAAACCAGATTAGCTCTCATTTTGTTTTCCAATTATTTTATGGGGTTAGAATGGGAATTAGGTGAATTTAAAAATACAAAAGTTGTATCCTTATATCTTGTGAAGTGGTTTTGCTTAATATTTTGTATACTAAGAGATATGGCTCCTTGATTGGGGCTAATCCTGATCTTTCTCATACATGCAAAGTCTAAGATTGATCATTTTGTTTGAGGACCTTAGAAGCCGAATCAGAACATGTGTTAAAGTTGAAAATGGTTCATTTATATGTCCAATAATTAGATCTAAATCAGTTTTTATTTAGACTTCTAGGTTTTGAGATACGACTAAGTATATGGGATTATTTAGCATATAATTACAGTAAGAACAGGGCAAAATTATAAAATTCACCATAAATTATGTAGTGCATATTTTGGATAGAATTTGGGTTATGTTGTATCCATATATGTATAGTTTAATTAAAAGAAGCACCAGGTCATTTTGGCTTGTGGGGCAAACGTAATTATAGAAACAGCTTGCTAAGGTCATGATATATTATAAGAGCGTACATGCATATTGAGATAAAAATCTTCCTTTATCATCATGGAATGAATTTATGCATTGAAATAGATCCTCAAGGCATTGAAGAAAATATTGGACATAAGTTAAGACCATCCATGGCTTAGTAATTTGAAAGAGGAGGAAAGTAAATAATTAATGATACTTAAACACGTGATTGGTTAAATGCTAGAACTTATACTCTTTGGATTGAACTATTGTTTAATGAGATGATATTGATGAACACTTTGATGAAAGGATCATTATATTCTTGAATTATTTATTCTTATGAGATATTGATAAGTTGTAGCTTAAGAATGAAAGTATGTTATGATATGGATTACCAAGTTTAATGGGTATTACTATTAGTCATTATATTGCAAGAATTTTGTTAGGTTTATAAATGATTTGTAAAATGACCATTACTTGATATTGTTTAAGCAAGAAATAATATATTATAACCTATGTTGTAACAACATTTGATAGCCTATATGGCAATACCAATGATAGCCTATGTGGCAATAATCTATAACATGTGTGACAATGATTTATAGCCTGTGTGGCAATAATATATGATAGCTTATATGGTGAAAACATTTGATAGCTTATGTGACAACAAAATATAATACCTATATGGCAACAAAATATGATAGCCTGTCTTGCAACAACATTTTATAATCTATGTGGCACTGATACTCTATAGCCTGTGTGGCAATAATATTTGATATCCTGTGTAGCATTAAAGATTAAAAACTCTTTATTTCATGCATGGATGAGATTATGAGTTATTTATATTTAAATGTTTGTTAAGTTTTTTGTGCTTGGAGTGTCATTATGTGTTTAGTTATTGAGTATGCATTAAATTTTATTTTAGGAAGAGTAGACTAGAGATTTCACCAACTATACATTTTGAAGTTGTTATCTAGTAGTATGATAGAGGTTGAGTTAGCATGTAGTCTATTAATATTTTGGGTTTGTTTAGCCATGCATGTTTTGTTGTAAATAGTTACTATATTGTGATATAAGATACATAGTGTTTAAAACAATTAATGAAATGTCTTTTAATGTTAATGGGGCATCACATTGGAGCTTTTAAGACTGGCAAGTTAGTCAAATACTCCTTTATTTTCTTGAATTGTGCATTCCACTTCACTAGCTAGTCTGTTCTTAGCAACTTAAATATTGACTCATAGATGGAAGTGAGTTTGGCTATGAATTTGTTGATGTATTATACACAGCCCAACTTCTTTCTTTATCTTAGGTGCAGACATTTCCTGAATGTCTTCCATTTTGTCTGAATCTACTTCAATACACTTTTTGCTCACCACATCCCCAGTAACTTGCTAGATGTAACTTTAAACACTCACTTTTTAGGATTTAACCTCAAATTATGCTCATCAACCCTCTTCAAGAACTTTATCTATACTTGGAAATTCTTTTCCCTTGTTTTAGACTTCACCATCATGTCGTCCATGTACACCTCTACTTCTTTTGTGGATTAAGTCATTAAATAAGATAGTCGCCAATTGTTAATATTTTGCTCATACATTCTTCAATCTAAATGACATCACCTTATAATAGTATGTCCCCTACTATATGATAAAGGTTGTCTTCACTTTGTTAATGATTGCCATAAGAATTTGGTTATAGCTTGATAACCCATCCATGAAGGAGTACATGACACACGTGGCCACACAATCTACTAATCATCAATATAAGGTAAAGGGAAATCATCTTTATGGCAAGCCTTAATAAGGCCCTGTAATCCACACACATCCTTACTCTCGTCCTTTATCGACACTGACACTATGTTGGCCAACCATTCATAGAAATCCTATATCTCAAGGAATTTTCCATTCAACTATTTTGTCACATCCTCGTTGACCAACTAAGCCTACTATCCTCTCATCTATCTTAACTTCTGATTCACTGGTCTCATATAAGAGAATGTTCGAATCCTATGCTCAGCTATCTCTTGATCAACTCCTAGCATATCATCATACGACCAAGTAAAGGCCCTATGGTATTTCTTAAGCAACTATTCTAATCTCCTTTGTTCTTCTAGTGTGACGTCACAAATAATAAGTAAGATCCTCATATTTTGTTATGTGCCATTAAATATAAAGGTATGCACATAATTAATATTAAATATGCTCATGCAATGATGCATGCTATGCATAGTACCATTAGGGAACACATCACATAAGTAAGCAAATTCATCATTGATTACCTTAAACTTAGAAATAAATACATCATCATCTTCAAAGGGACTAGAGATAATAACATCAGTAGTATCGAAGAGGGTGACTTCTTTTGGCACATCAATAGGAGTCTTTTGGGCATCAGTCTTCTCCTTTTCCCCAACCCTTTCTCCATCAGTCATGTAAGCTTCATTAAAGTCACCACTTTGTTTCATACTTATTCCTTTCTCAAATTCTATAATAACCATTGTTTTCATAACCCCTTCAAAGTTTTATTTTATCTGGTCATCCCTTAACTCAAACTTCATGAAACTCTTATAGAGGGCCATTCCTTCAGCCTCAGCTTGCTCAACTTATGCTTTTGCACCACCTATCACATTGTTATTAGAGTTGACAATCATATTCTTAATATCTGTTAGGCTCAATCTAGTGTGTGTACTTTTTATGAACTTACATCGTCCAATATATCCTCATTCTAAATTTATAAGAGGTGTTTCCTAGTTGGCCATTCCATACTTATTCTTTACTATATCTTTGCCTGTAGACTAGAACTCTTATTCAAGTAAATACTACTCATGTTCTTCCTCAGATACCTTCCATTTCTCATTTCACGGCAAAGTGGTTTGAGAGCCATACAAAATCATAGCCCGATCTAATCCCTAAGTACTTCCCTCCCCTACAATATGTTTGCCTTTCCTCTTTTTCTTCTTCATTCTCCCATTTCCTCATCAAACAAATCTATATAAATTTGATAATGTGTTTCACCAACTCCTATCTAAAAGAATGCTTTTTTTTTTAGATCATCCATAATGTCATCAACCAATGGCTTTTCATCCTCATCAATGACTTCTTCCTTAATTTCTCCTACTACTTCCCCTTCTTTCATGAGGAAATCAAATAGAGGCCCATGTAGATCTCTTACTTCATACTTAGTTCCTTTCCTATGATAACCTAGCCCTTTTCTTTTGGTTCTTCCTAACCCTTGTCCTAGTAGAGAGTTCATATTTTTCATGATTCCTATCAACTTTAGGTCAACACATTTGTTTAAGCTCCAACAAATTGAAACCCTTGAGATGCAAGACAACCACACTCAATGTTGACACAATTTCATTAGCTAATGCATAGATGGTCACTATCTTGCCCTTGTAAGGAATCTTGACTATTTGATGCACTTTGGAAGGCATTCATCCTAATGGATAATACCAAAGATTTTTTAATGAAAGTAAGAAAGTGATAGGGATGTGCAAGATTATAAATTTCACCATTGTCTCTATGATTCTAGTCTTGACCATGGTCTGGAAAACTTTTGAGGTCATATGCTTGAATGATGCTATATAATAATCCAAACTTATGTAGCAATTTGAGGGGACAGATGTTAATTCCAAATCCATTATTAACTATCACACATGGAGTGTGTCTTTCTTTTACCTTAACTATTATAAATAAAGCCAGGTTATGATGTTTTCCTTATAGTTACAAGTCTTCATAAAAAAAAAAGATTTTTCTATTATGGGTAACCACATAAATAATATCTTTTGAAGGGCCACCTTAAAAATAATCAAACTTTACAAACCTTCAACCATGTCCTTCTTATGCTCTTGAAAGGTAATGAGCAACTCCCATACACTAATTTGAGCTAACTTTTTCTTCAATTGCCTCAAAATAGGATTATCTTCCTAATTCTTCCTTGGTAAAAGTTCATCTCCTTCCATTTATGCTAGTGGTTCCTTAGGAGCTTCCCTATTAGGGTAATACTTTCCGCTTCGAGTTACATCACTCTCATCTTCTCCTTCTTTCTCTTCATCACTCTATTTCCATAACTTAATCATCTTCTACCTTTTCTCTTCTTTTGTCTTTTCATCTGAACTCTCCTGTGGGTTAATGGTGTAAACCATAACAGTAATCTCCTTTGATACTTCTTTAATGGTAACCATAACAACTTCTTTAGGAATTATAGAATCTACCATAAATGTCCCTTATTGGGAGTTGCAACACTATGATAGTTTGGAGACGATTTCCCCTTATACTCAGTCTTCCAACATTAGGCAAAATAATCATCTTGTTATCTATAAGACCTTAAATTTCACACCTTAGCCTGTAACAATCATCAGTGTTATGCCCAACCCCTTAATGAAAAGTACAATAAGCATTAGTTTCGTACCTCCTTAGTAGTGGGTTAGGAGGTGGCCTCAGTGCTAGAGGCTTTAGTACTACCTTCTTTTATTATCTTTCAAATGCCTTAGACAGAGGCATTCAAAAGTTTGTAAACTGCCTTAGAGCCTTTACTGTATTCATGTCGACCATTTTGTTTCCTTCTCCTTATGGCTAAGATGGGGCATTTCTTTTTTCCCCATACTATTTTTTTTAACTCATTCTCTAACTCTTCAGTCTATAAATTGACTTCTCTAAGATCCTTAAACTTTCTTACTAACATGCCCTTGATTTTCGTGCTAATATGAGGTAATGCTCCTGCAACAATCATTTAGACCTATTCTCTCTTAATTTGCCTGGTAGTTACCTTAAAGGTTATTTTCTTCCACCTTTTCATATAGTTATTGAAATTTTCTCCAAATTTATATTTCACTCTAAACCTTGCATGGTGACCTCCAAATCTGAGATACAAGAATAATACTTCCCAAAAGCCTTTATTAATTCTTTCTAATTTTTGATTGATTAAAATACCATGTCATAATAGATCCCTCTAGTGACAACTCAAAAAGCTCTGACATAGTGTTAATGGGTACCCTAAATACCTTTAGAACCAAAACATTTGATTGAACATAGCTCTATGCCTTCTGAGTACTAATGAACTTTAGAAGCTTAGGCATTTGAAAGTTAGCTGGGAGTTTTTCAAGTTCAGGAGTAAGCAACTCCTTAACAGTTCCTTTCTTTAAATCTTTTGTTCTTAAAGCCTTTTGTATCTTTTCTAATTGCTTAGCACAAAGTCATCAAATCGAGCACTTTCCTTCCAACTTATCTCATTCTTTCCTTTTGTATCACTGCTTAGCAACAGTAATACTTCCCACTTCTTTGGCCTTTTTGTTCTCATGGTACTCCTTCATCCCAAATAGATAATCATCGATTACCATGGTTTGGGTGTTTCTATGGGTGCCTTTCCTTTATTAGATCTATTAGCAAAGGTTTCCCTTTTCTTCATAATCTTATTAAGGTGCTTGTTTACCACTTTAATGATCATGTCCTATATCTTATAATTAAAATCGACTATCATCTTCTCTAACAACTTTAGCAGTATTGTAGGTTCTATGAGTAGTTATGGCCTTTGGATTGGTTTAGAGGTCTTGCTTTTCTTAACAATCTAATTGCCCTTTCTCTTTTATAAGTGTTTAGATAGAGCTATGATGTTTACAAAACAAAGGTTATCAATATGATTCATGAACATATGAAGAATGCATGTATGATTGAAATGCAAACATTGCTAGCAAATGATCCTTCCAACTTTATTCCTCCCACACATGAGCTTTAGAGGCTCTTTCCTAAGTTGTGTCTCATTCTTCTACTAATAGGGAATAGAGAATGTGTGCAGTCACTTTTAAACAAGAAGCATCAAAGCCCTATGAGAACATATACATAAAGGAACTAAAGCCATAAAAAGAAGGGATATACAAAGGGAAAAGTCTTTACAAGGAAATGGGAAATCCATTTTGCGAGAAAGGCAACGAATGCACATAAGTGTTTACATAAGAAGTGGAAATTCATTACATTGCAGGGTAGAGGAATACATAGATATTTACATAAAGGGGTGATTACACCAAAGGGAAATAAGGTAACAATGGTATTTACACAAGGTAAATCATTTTATTTATGTTCTTTAAAGACCTCAACCCTTCTTTTAAAGAAATGCAAACAAGAGGGGTACCTTATTCCAAAATGAAATTAGCTCCTACATGTACCTTGATGTTTGAGTTTAGTTATTGTAGTTTATAGCTTCTAGAAGTTTGAGGGGTGGTTGTCATAACCCCACATTCAATATACTCAAAAGTATTTGGCTCGTGAGTGATGAACCCTCCTTACCATCTCCTAAGACCAAATGTAGCTATTTTTATTTAAATGCATGGATGAGATTGAAAACTCTTTATTCCATGCATGGATGAGATGATGAGTTATTTATATTTAAATGCTTGTTATGTTATTTGTGGTTGAAGTATCATTATGCATTTACTAAGTATGCAAGTTCAGACCTTTGCATTAAATTTTCTTTTAGGAAGAGGAGACTATAGATTGCATCCAATCTACATTTTAAAGTTATTGTTTAGCAATCTAATAAAGGTTGGGCCAATATGCAGTCTATTAGCATTTTGGTTTTTTTACCCATGTATGTTTTGTTGTAAATACTTATTATATATTATATTGTGATATAAGATATATAATGTTCAAAATAATTAAAGAAAGGTTTGTTTAATATGAATGGGATGGCATGAGAGAATTTTAATAATGTTATGTAACTTTAGTACTCCATGCTTTATCAATGAGTTAATGCACTTGCTTTAGGAATGATTAGAAAATAGGACATTACATTTTAGTGGTATCAGGGAGGGTAAATGATTTTGTAGACATGTGTAGCTATTCAAATATGTTTCTCTCCCATTAGTACTCAAAAACCTCAACCTCAACCAACACCCACACACTTTTATCTCAATGGGTAATACTGCCTTGATGGTGTGTGCTATTTGAAAATCCTTAAGTTGCAAGTGCGTAGGTCTAAAGTAATAAAATGTACTTGTGAGCATGAATATCATTCTCATAAGGATCAAGTTTAAGTACTAAATTTGAATCTCATTCCCATGAGGATTAGGTTTAAATACTAAGTATCTTGTATATTATACTATCTAGAAAATTAATAAACGATGATGAATAAATTATAAATATGAAAATTAAATTAAACACTAATAGTAAAGAGAGATAATCAATAGATGAGAATGGCTAAGGATTCAACTTCACTTGATGATCTTCTATTGGTTTCCTAATCATTTTTTGATTGGTTCATGCATTATGTACTACTATCAAGCCACTGAGGTAATCAATTAATCCATCTCAAGTAGAAATTGACATAAAAGAGCATGTTAAGCTAAAGGTTTCTCATCTCAAAATCTAAATATTATACAATTGCCTCACAAAGCAAGACTCTATCAATAACATTGGTTTGTTAAGGTTTCTCAACACAATAACAAAATAATGGGATTATTAAAGGTTTTGTTTTATGAAAAACATGTCTCCATTGTCTATTCTCAAACTAAGATGATGAATAGCTAGTTAATTAAACATGAAACACTCAATAATTAATATCACAAATAATGAATGAAATAAAAAAAATTCTTAGATTAATAAAACCCAATAAAAGTCATACAAAATCTATTTACAACCATAGTTAAAAAGAGTTTCGTTCATAGTGAGATGGAAAGAAGACAAGAAAACAATCAAATCAACCTTAAGAGTGGCTAGGAACTTCTTCTTGATTTCCTTGATTACTTACACCTTTTTTCTTTCTAACTTCTTCTTAAAAACCTCTTTGAATGATATTGTCTTCCTTAGGTTAACCCTTTATGCCCTAATTCTGGCTTACTTTCTCATTTAAATAGTGCTAAAGTCATTCTTTTGAAAAGAGAAAACTCACCATCCTTCAAAAGGAAAGGAATAACAAGTTGTGATTTTGCCTTTAATGAGGCGCTCATCTACATGACGTGGTTGTTCGTCTCAGTAGTTACCCATGTACTTCTTAGCCATCTAGGATATACAACTATGCTTCGAGGCTATGCATTTTTGTTCTCCTCTACCTTTTTTGATCAATTAGGCACACGACCACACTTCAAAGTCATACATTTCTCATTTATCATCTAAATCTTTGTTTTCCTCCTTTTTAACGTATAAAACATTAATAACCATACATTAGGTATATATATATGGAAATATAAATGGTAAAGTATGAATTTTAAGAGAATTTCACTGTAAAAATATAATGAATATGATACTAAACAAATTCCCCAAAAACTTGAACAATTGCTTGTCCTCAAGAAATTCATTTCTCACTAATACATATTTCAACAACTCATATGCTTAGAGTTGAGTTTTAGGATTTTAAAAATAAAATTTATCTTAGTTGTAACCATGATTTTCCTTAATTAAGCAACTTCACTTATGATAATAATAAGTTTTAACTATTCATATTCGATTCGCAATCAACCATGCACAATAGATTGTGTGTGCACCTTGGCATCATAATTCATTTGTTATGTTCATACTCTTTCATATTCATATTTAGCAAGACCATTCCTTGATTTCTAAGAATCACATATGACAATAGTCAAAACTAAATCACTCTTATCCACTAATGTAAAACTTAGCAACTTTAAAAATCATGAGGTCTTTTAATAACTTGAAATGTAAGGCTTAGGCCAAGGCTTATCAAAGAGTGGTTAAGTCTAAGACAATAGGTAAATGTCTAAGATATTGGTTATACTAATGATATGAAGTATGATGAAACATTTCTTGTGCATTGCCTATTATCACTCATTACAAGACATCTATAACACCCATTTGTTTTCCCTTTGTAGTTTAATCTCATCTTGTTTTCTCTAACTATTTTGCTATCTCTTTTTCTTCTTTTTTTCATGACTTTTCATTTCATTCATTCAATTCTTCTTTTTTAAAATATCAATATGCCACGTCCAAACTTGAATTGATCCTTATGATGTAACATATAACAATGAATGAGCCCTTTGTTTTTCTAATTCTCTAAATATAAACGTATGCATATGAATGATCCAACACACAATGCATCATTATTCAACCATATCCTAACTCTATTCTCTTTCTAAGGGAGGTAAAAGATTATTTAGGCTATATGGTTATTATTGGCTCACGATCTCCAATTAGGGGAGTTAAATTAGTGAGGAATTTAAAAATTTAGAGGGAAGGTGAAGAATATGGAAGTAAAAGAAGTAGGAGAAGAAGTGAACACATAATATTTTATAGTGGTACGAGTGTTAATGAACCCTACATCTACTCCCCAATTCCTCACAATTGGGTGTTCCACTAACACTAAATGGTATTTTCAAGCTCACACCAAACTTATACACATTGTGTTTTATGGCTCACACACAATCTTACAACTTTGATTTTTAAGGCTCACACAAAGAAACCTATCTAATGTTTTCCACAAGGCTCACACACAACCTTTTACAAGAGTTTTATGACTAGGCTAACTTTGAAACCCAATAACACTAGTGTTTAATACTCATACCCAATAATATTGACTTACATAGAAAGAATTATAGGTTGAGAATAAAATTGAAAGAGTTTGGCTATATTTAATGCTTTTCCCTTACATTCATGTTTGTTTGGTGGAGTATTTATAGGCCACAACCACCAAAGAGACATTACAAAGAAACTATGTCTAAATCTCTTAGGCAAGCTAGGCAGATCTTGCATTAAATGTCTGTCATACACCATTCGTAATCGTGACTGATGAATTATGGTCATCATTTCACTTCTTACAATAAAAAAGTTGAAATCATGGGAGAACCCTATTTGTATCTAATGACTAGTCCACGTGGCATGTTATCATTGGTCTTTCAAGATAAATAATCATTGCGTTCTTCCAACCAACCAAAGTCATTATTGTGATTTAATTTCTTCCTAGATGGGATAAGCATTGTGAATGCTTCTATTTGATAAAGAGAAATTGCTTTAGGAGGTCGCGATCTCGAAGGCTATTTTGCCCTTATAAATTTTGATATGTCAACAGTTATCTTGGACTTGGAAAGCTCTGGTTATGGATTCGGTTCCTTCCAAGCAACTTTAAATTTCATGGTTACAATTATGAATGCTAAGTTTACCACAAATTCAACTATTTAGTTTTCATTCTTTTATTGCTTAAGTCATGACAACAATTTCTTTCGCAAATCTATTTGGGCCAAATCATCCATTCTTCTTGCATTGTCGTGATCATGAATTTAAAGTTATTACCTCTAAATCAAGGTATGTTTCATAAAGCTTGAGACCTAGACTTTCATCCAACTTTCAATGCATATCTATCTTAAAAACTGTAAGATCAACACTTAAAAATGATGTTGGAACATATCAATCCATACTGTTAAGATCCAAAAAGGGTTTTGACTAAGGTTTGACTAACTTAGTGCAACAATCTCATCTTTTTTTATTTTGACAACTTTGATTGATTTTGCAAAGGATAAAGAATTGCATTAGTATGAAGTTGAGATGGTTAACTCAGTTCAACAAATTAAACTTGGCAAAATAACAATTTAAATTTAAAATGCAAATAACTGAATTGAGTTTGCTCTCCCTTAAATTATACTCCCCTTAATTATGTCATGCAATTTATTTTCACTATTTCTCTCCCCCTTTATTAAGATAAAAAAAGAGATAAGTAAATTTCAAATTGATCAAAAGGGATACATATAAAGGGATCTAAGTAAAGAGCAATCTTGTTTTAAGAACTAACATAAGAAATATAAACTTTAAATTTTATTAATATGGATAAACAAAGACATAAAGATGTGGGACCACAAACTTAGGCCTAAAACCAAATAGAATAAAAGAAAATAAACATAGAAAGATTACAAGCCTAAGAAAACTAGAAAATTTTAGAGTTATCATCATCACTAGAGTTTCTAATTTCTTTATCTCTTCCTTTAGCATGTGCTTCATCCCCTTCTTTCACCTCTTAGTCTTCTTCCTTTTTTAGAATATCCTCCCAATCCTCAAAGTTTGGGAGGTGGTAAGGTGTAGCACCCACCTTCTTTCAAAGGTTCATTAAGTCACTGTAGAGTTGGTAAAGAATAAGAAATCTCCTCTTCATCATCCATATTGCCTTGTCTAATTTCTTATTAATTAAGGAGAAAAAGATAGCAGAGGACTTAGGCATGGTATTGTTTGGGTTACAAGCCCCTACCTTTTTGAGGCTTGAGTAGTCTCATGCCTTTTAGCCCTAATTGATCCAAAGGTGTTTATGTAAGTGTATGGATGTATAGCCTTTGCTTTATGAGATAGGGCAAATCAAGGAAGTTGTTGGAGGGTAAGTATTTCTTTATGAGGAATTTTTCATTTTTCTCATTTAGGGCTCCCACAAACCAATAGATGGTTGCGATATGAGAGGGTAGAAGAAATTGGTTCTTATGCTTCGTATACATGTGAATCAGTTTATCCATATGGTATCAACTGGTTTGGATGGGCTTATTTTTGGTTAAACAAAATAGAAATGCTAGGTATTTTTAGGAGACCTTTTCGCTCCCATCACCTCTAGCATTTACTAAAAAAGTAATAATACGATGAAGAAGCCAATTTGATAGGGTGTGAATGTATTTGCCCAAAGATGTTTTTGGGTCATGCTTTGTTTTAATGGATATCTCAAGCCAAAATTTAGAGTAAATGATATCAAGTGTAGAGATGATGGAAGGGATATCATCTCCCACTTGAAGGTTAAGGAGGTTAGAGAGTTGTTCAAAGATAATAAAGTAAGGGTCCGCAAAAGCCCAAAAACTAACTCGTACAAACCTATTTCATATTTGACTTTCCAGCTCAAGGTGATTGTACACATTAACTCCTTGATGATTTCTTCATAATGAACTCCTTGATGATTTCTTTATATCCAAGTTCATCTCAGAAGATAAACTCATTCTAGCATAAGTTTGATACGAAAGCATGAATTTCATCCTTGATTTCAAGGGACTCAAGTAGAAAAGTAGAGGGAATTTTATTGGGTTGGATTATTTTATTGGAATTGGTTTATATTGGTCTTGCTCCTATTTGGTTATTCCCTTCATTAAGTGAAAGGTAGGAGGGCCAGAAGGATAGGCAATACATTTTTCTTTCTCTGCTCTTAAAAGTTTCTTAGGTTCCATTGAGGGAAGTTGAGCGAGTTTAAAAGATTTTATGAGAGAAAAAAAGTTATAGATAAAGAGACAAATTAAAAGTAAAATAAAGGGGTGTTATGATGGTTTAAATAAGCAAAAACTTGATGAAACACGATAACAAATGGTAAAATTGCATTAAATGAGGCGTTGGCATCAGTTGACAATCAATTCAATCAATGATGATGGTTCCTAAAATTCGTGATTGCGAACCCCAAGTCGCAATTGCTAATTACAAAAATTATGAGTAATGGTTAATAATTGTTTAGAAAATGAAGGAGTCAATGGTCAAAGAATTTGAAGTTTGAAAGAATTTGAGGTGTCGATCAAGAATAGCGACCGTGATTTAGAAGTTTGACTAAAAAATGATTGAGTACTTCTAAATAGCAGCCGTAAATTGATCATTATGACTACGAATTGCAAGGCAAAGAGAAATACAAAGAAAGAATATGAGTTGGCCTTCCTAGCTGTGATTCACTCAATGTAATTACGATCAATTTTAGCAAATTGGCATAAAATAGCTCAATTGCTTAAAAAATTAATGTATCCAATATAATCAACATCCATAAATTTCAAACTTACTATTCAATCACTCAAAATGATAAACACAATAAGGAATAAGAAGTGAGATCTAATTTTCACCATAGGAAGCATCCATCAAGCATCCCCATCTCCCTCTTAATGAAGTTCATCCTCTATTCATTAAGGGGTTTAGAGAAAATATCAACTAGTTGATGATTTGTGCCAATAAAATCTAACACTACATTACCATTTTGGATATGATCTCTAAGAAAATGATGCCTAATGTCAATGTGTTTTCTCCTAGAGTGTTGGATGGGATTTTTTTTTTTTGAAAGATTTATTGCACTTGTGTTGTCACATTTGATGGGAATATGATCAACATCTTTGTGATAATCCTTGAGTTATTGCTTCATCTAAAGAACTTGGGTGCAATAATAACTTGCCACCACATATTTTACCTCGACGATGGATAAGGCAACTAAAACTTGCTTTTTACTAAACCTAGAAACTAAACATTCTCTTATAAATTGGCAAGTTCCAAAAGTTCTCTTTCTATCTAATAAGCTACCGACATAATTTGATTCCAAACACCTTAAAAGATTAATGATGAATTCCTAGGATACCATAAACCTAAGTGGAATACATCATGTAAATATTTAAGAATTTTTTTTTACATTAAAATGAGATTCCTTAGGATGTGATTGAAATCTAGCACACATGCATATAATAAACATGATGTCAGGTCCAGAAGCAGTGAGATAGAGGAGAGCACCAATCATACCTCTATACCTTATTGGTGTCTTAGCTACTTTGTATCCCTCCATACAAAATCTCTTAAGTAAATCTTTTGTGTTTTTTGCTTGGTTGATGAAGATGCCATATTTGGTTTGCTTCATTTATAAACCAAGGAAGAACTTGAGCTCCCCTATCATGCTCATCATAAATTCCCTATCATACACTTAGCAAAATCTTCACAAAGAGATTCATTAGGAGTACCAAATATAATTTCATCAACATATATTTGCATAATGATTATATATTGATTGTGCCTTTTTACATATAAAGTTGTGTCAACATTCCCATTTTCAAAATCATTTAGTAAACGAAATGAACTAAGCCTTTCATACGAAGCTCGTGGAGCTTGTTTCAAACCCTATAAGGCTTTAGTTAATTTAAAAACACGATTTGGAAAAATATAAGACTCAAAACTAGGAGATTGTTCAATATAAACTTCCTCCTCAATGAGACCATTTAAAAAATGCACTTTTAACATCCATTTGGAAAAATTTAAAATTCATGTGACAAGTATATGATAAGAGAATTCTAAAGGCCTTTAATCTTGTGACAGAGGCATAAATTTCATCATAATCAATGTCTTATTCTTAGTTATATCACTTTGCAACCAATCTAGCTCTGTTCCTATTGATGAAACCTTACTCATCTAACTTTTTCCTAAACACCCATTTCCACTCCCATAATACGGTGTTTCTTAGGCCTAAAAACTAGTTCCCATACTTTGTTTCTCTCAAATTGGTTGATTTCCTCTTATATAGCAATCACCCAACTTTCATCAATAAGAGCTTTATCAACTGACTTTAACATAAATTGAGAAACAAATGCAAGATTATTATTTAATGCATAAAGTGGAGATCTAGTACTTACTTCCTTAGATGTCTCATTAATGATTAGATCTTTTAGATCATGTTTGGAGAATCTCTAATCCTTGGGAAAATCTTGAGCTAAAATTTCTACTTATTGTGATTAGGATTCCTTTTCTTATTTTAATGACTTGTTTTCTTCAAAGTCAATCGTCATTTCTCTTAAAGTTGAATCTAGCTCCAATTTCTCAAAGTCATATGCAAGACTATTAATAAGAAAACCTTTTTCAAGATCAAGTTTACTAAATTCATTAAACACAATATTCATAGACTCTTCAACAACTATAGTAGTTTTATTGAAAACTCTATAGGCCTTATTAATGGTGGAATAACCTAGAAAAACACCTTCATTTATTTTAGAATCAAAATTTCCATGGTTATCCTTAGTATTTAAAATGGAGTATTTGTATCCAAAAACTCTTAGGTATGAAATCTTAGGTTTTTAGCCATTCCAAAACTCATAAGAAGTTTTGTTGAGAATGGATCTTTTGAAAACACGATTAGCAATATAACAAGAAGTATCAATGGTTTCATCCAAAAAGTAAATAGGCAAAGAATACTCATTGAGCATAGTTTTTGTCATCTTTACTAATGTTATATTTTTCCTATTTAAAACATCATTTTATTGTGATGTTCTAAGAGTAGAAAAATTATGGGAAATCCCATTCTCTAGGCAATAAGTTTTAAAATAATCATTTTGAAATTCCTTTCCATGGTCACTTTTTATAGAAGAAATGAAGTAATATTTTTCATTTTGAACTCCTTTTGTAAAACTTTTAAAAGCATCAAATGTGTTATTATTATGAGCTAGAAAGTACATCTAATTTAATCTAAAGTAATAATAAACTAGGAGAAATACATAATACTTTCCACCTAATCTAGCACTCCTAGTGGGTCCAACCAAGTCCATATGGATAAGTTGAAGAGGTTTAGATGTACTTACAATGTTTTTTGCTTTGTAGGAAGTTTGATGTTGCTTCTTCATTTGGCAAGATCCATAAATATTTTACTTTGAGAATTTTAGATTGGGAAGACCTTCTAGTAGCTCTCCTTTAGATAGGCTTTATATGAGCTCCATTCTAACATGATCAAGTCTTTTATGTCATAACCAAGCTTCATTGCGAAGAGACACAAGACATATGAAAGATTGTTTAGCCAAATTGTCTAAGTCAATTAAATAGGTATTACCCCTCCTTTCACACTTAAAGATTACCTTATTATCCATCAAAGTGGTAACTGGACACTCTCTAAGGTTAATGGTGAATTTATTACCTTTATCACATAATTGACTTACACTAAACAAATTGTGTTGCAAACAATCTACTAAAAGAACATTATCAATAAGTGAATAACCATTCTTACCAATTATTCTAATGTCAATTACATTACCTTTGGCATTATTTCCAGAAGTGACATTGTCACTTTTGTTCTCTCTTATAGCTAGGAATAGCTTTTTGTTGCACATCATATGCTTTGAGCACCCACTATCCATATGCATCGTCTTCATTAGTGGCTGCCATACAATCCTACATAACACAAACAAATCATTTTTGTTTAGGTATCCAAACATATTTAAGTCCTTGGGGGTTAGGTCTTGAAGGGTCATCTAATAGTGGTGAGCCTTCCTATTATAACAAAAAGTGTTTATATGACCAAACTTCATGCAATAATGACATTGGAGTTTAAACTTGTAAGTCTTTCTCCTATGCATAACTTTAGTATGAGTAGGGAGACTTCTCATATTATGATGGTGAGAATGTGAGCATATGCATGAATGAGTAGGAGTATAAGGGAACTTTTTTTTTGTGTTAGGGTGAGCATGCTTCTTAGTGTATATGAATGCATTATTAGCCTTTTTAGACTTAGGTTTTAAGCCTTGAGGTGCCTTTCCCTTGCCCTTGGGCATAGATGGCTTAGTGCTATGAGCATTCTTCCTCCCAATTACCTCAATACTAGATCTTTAAGGTGTTGAAGCTTTAATAAAAGTAGAGAGAGGGAGTGCAGATGATGGGGAGGCTCCATTGAAACCTAAACCATATCTTACTAAGGGAGGTCTTTGAGATACAATTAATGTATCTAAAGCTTCTTTCCCTTTATGAACTAAGAAATATAATTTCTAAGCTCAATTACCTCTTCTTTTAATGTATCATTTTCCTTTCTCAAGGTGTTTAGAGAAGAAAAAGATCTAGTAAGACTTTCAATAGATTTTTTGAGTTCTTGATTTGAAGTCCTCAACTCATTTACAAGGTCATTTAATGAGTTAAATTCATTTTACAATTTTGACCATTTTTGTTTATAAGTTTTCATTTATGACTTATATTTGACACATCTCAAAGTAAAAGCTTCTAAGAGCTCATCATCTACATCATCAAATGCATCATAATTTTTACTATAGTGGGGGTGAAGAACTTACCTCATTAGAAAAATCTTCTTATGCCATGAAACATAAATTTGCCATTTCCTTATCTTCATCCTTCTCACTAAAGCTATCATCCCAAATGGCTTTAAAACTTTTCCTTTTCTCTTTGTCCCCTTTCTTCTTCTTTTTCAACTTAGGGTAATCATACTTGATGTGGTCTTGCTTGCTACATACATAGCATGTTACTTCACTCTTCTTTTCTTTGAGGTTTGGAGATGCCTTCTTGAAGTTCCTTCTATCTTTCCTTCTTCTTATTAGCTCCTTGGTCCTTATAGAAAGCATGGCTAGCTCCTCCTATCCTTTTTCACTATCATCATTACTTAAGACAACCTCTACTTCTTTGTCCTTAGCTAAGGACTTGAGAGCTAAGGTATTTTTCTCTGTTTTTTCACTCTTGTTCCCTTGCCCTCTCATCTTCATCATCTCCTCATCATTTTCAAGGCTAGCTCATGAGTAAGAAGCTTGCTTACGAGGACATCTATTGGCACTTTTCCAATTTCTAGATTTGACTCTTGAAGACTACATACCTTGGCACCAAACTTCTCAAGAGGTAAGGATTTAAGTATTTTGGTATTTACCTCATGATTGGTGAATACTCTTTCGAATTTCCTCATGTTTGTGACAATAGACAGGAGTCTATTTGCCATGTAATTGATGTTTTCATTATCTTTCATCATGAAAAGCTTCTTTTTAGTCACATGTATCTCTAAACTATTATGTTTCACCAAAGTTATGTCTTCATGGTAATTCTCCAAAGCTTTCAAAATTCCACAGCTTGTGAGACAATATTGTACTCTTATTATTTCTTCCCTTGATAAAGAGCTGAGAATAGTTGTCATTGCATTTTTATTCCTCCCATTTGATCTTTTATGAGCTTCCACCCATTCCTCTCTTGGGATTAACACTTCACTTCCATTAACCGCTTTAGTAGCTCTTTTTTCCATAATATCCTAAACATCCACCACATCGTTGTCAAAATATATCTTCATCCTATAATTCCAATGCTTATAATCAAATCCATTGAAGTATGGCTTGAGATGGGTATGGATTTCTTCTTGTGCCATTTCTCTTTACTCGCTCAATTAAGAGTTTTAATGAGACCTTGCTCTGATACCATTTGTTTGCCCTTGAACACCAAGAAAGGGGTTGAATTATTAAGGAATTTAAAAATCTGAAGGGAAGGTGAAGAATATAGCAAAAGAAGAAGTATGAGCATAAGTAAACACATAATATTTTTAGCGATTCAGATGTTAATGAACCTTACATCCACTCCCCAATTCCCTACAATTAGGTGTTTCGCTAACACTAAATGGTGTTTCCAGGCTCACACTAAACTTGTAGACTTTGTGTTTTATGGCACACATATAATCTTACAACTTTATGTTTTAAGGTTCACACATAGAAACCTCTCTAATTTTTCATAAAGGCTCAAACACAACCTTTTACAAGAGTTTTACAACTAGGCTAACTCTCAAACCCAAAAAAATTGGTGTTTAATGCTCACACCGAGCAATATCAACTCATATAGGTTGAGAATCAAAATTGCAAGAGTTTAGCTATATTCAGTGTTATTCTTTTGTATTCATGTTTGTTTGGTGGAGTATTTATAGTTTACAACCTCCACAGAGATGTTACTAAGAAACTATATCTAAATCTTTAAGGCAAGTTAGGTAGATCTTACATTAAATGCCTGTTAGACACCATTCACAGTCATAATTGATGAATCATGGTCATGATTTCACTTTTTGGGCTAAAAAAGTTGAAATCATGGTAGAGAACCTCATTTATATCTAACGGCTAGTCCACATGGCATGTTATCATTGGTCTTCTAAGAAAAGCAGTCGTGTTCTCCCAATTGAATAAAAGTCACAGTTGCGATTTAATTTCTTTTTGGATGCAACTGGTACCACAAATCCTTCTGTCTGATATGGAGAAATTACTTCAATAGGTCACAGTCTCAAAAGTTATTTCACCCTCGAGAATTTGTATATGTCAATGATTATCTTGGTCACTTGGCAAGCTCTAGTTCTGGACCCGGTTCCCTACAAGCAATTCCAAATTTAGCTGTCGTAATTCTGAATATGAAGTGCACTGTGAATTTGACTATTTGGTATTCATTCTTTTCTTGCTTAAGTCGCAATAGCGATTTCTTCCATTAATATGTCTAGACTAAAGTCATCCATCCTTATTGTATTGTCATGATCATGAATTTAAAGTTATTGTCTGCGAATTGGGATGTCTTTCATAAAGCTTGACACTTAGACTTCCATCTAACTTCTAATGCATACCTATCTTAAAAACTGTAAGATCAATACATAAAAATGATGTTAGAACATATCAATCTGCATTGTCAAGAATAAAAGAGAATTTTGACTAAGGTTTGACCAACCTAGTCCAATAGTTATAATGAGGAATATGGGTTAAAGAAAGAAAAAGGCTAATTATACTCATAAGTGAGTATATACTAAGACTCAAAGGGGTAACAAGAAATAATGTATAGAAAGGTATGTATAGGGAATAATGGGGAAATCAAGGAATGCCTTAATCATTTCCTTAAAATTGCTAAGTCTTAAGATTTCATCTCAAAGGTTGATTTAGCAAGTTCTATCATATGTAGAGGTTTCCTCTAGCCCAAAGTGGTATGATTGAAAAAATCTCATAAAAAATAAATTCCTCTTTAGCTAAGTGTGTAGAATTTGTTATATTGTGTTTGACAAATTTTTAAATAGAAATATGATTTTTAGGCTCGAGATATTATCATAAGGGAAATAACCCTAACAAATTCTAAATAATGACTATTAGATTTCTTCATCAATTTTTTACCTTAAAACCCCAAACAAAAGCTAGACATAGTAATTGCTAAAATGATATTATGTTACAAAGAGACTTGTATACATAAAGGCAAAATTATTATCAAGTGGGTATTGAATAGTTTAGGCTGAAAATTTCAAAAGAAATCCCCCTTAAACTTAAACATCATTATCCATAATGAAGTAAAAATAAAAACAAGTAGGAAAGGAGAGAGACTTCCCTTTCATAGTGCCAAAGAACAATGTTGCAAAATTTTATCATATTCAAACAAGGCATAATGAGTTACACAATAATAAGCCATGCGAAACATAAGAAAATAAAAACTTAGCATAATCATAATTATAAGAGTTTAAAGGCTACTAGATGGATAGAAACCAACATAACCAAAGTAGGCATAAAGATGCCCATTAACATCCCACATCCTCAAATCGAAATTCACAAGTTGGTGGCAGACGTCTTGTTCAAAAGTAGCTTGATGATAGTCTATGTGTTCCAACCTTGACTCCATCCTTGCCATGATCTCCTCCATTTGTCTGAAAAAAGGTAGGAGGTGAAATACTATTGGATGACTCTTTTATATGTAAATCTTAGGGCTATAAACACTTTTAATCACTCTCTTCTAATTGAGCATCCCAAGTGAGCACATATTGATCGCCCACCTTCTTAATAATCCTAATTTATATCATATTCTCATAGAAAAAGCAACAGTCAGTGTTAGCTTTGGTCAGATAGAAGGTAGAGTTAGGGTCATAAGCTTATACATAATGGGTAAGGATGGTCACAAACCCACCAATATGAATTCCCTAGGCATCTCTCCTAATAACCCTCCCATATGACGAATGATCCACCAAGCTATATTTATAAGGTGATCAAACTTCATATGCCATAAAAACAACAATTCAATTTGATTGACAACCGATATTGATGATGACAATAGAAGATGAATATATTTCAAATAAGGTTCCTTAATTTCTTACACATTACTATCTCATGCCTTATATTAAGATGTACCACCAAAGGAAACCCAAACTTCTTTATTATCAAAATTTTTTAGAAAGTTAATAAACCATTTATTATTGAGTTTAAAGGCTTTAACAACCTCACATAAATATAGGGTATATGGTCAATTGAGCAATTGAAATGTAATGGTGACAAAAAGATGAAGCCCTCTCATTCTTTTAAATTCAACATATAAACTAGCAAGAAACTCAAGAGTTAACTCTTTATAAGAAAATTTATATAGTTTAACAAATCTTTCCTATTAATAGACCCTAAGATGCTTTAAAATTTCATCAGGTAATCATATATTAGCAAAAGCACCTATATCTATGATTCTGGTGGTATAAATAGGACATTTGGAAAAGGTAGCATACCTTAGTTTGTATTCATCTTTCCTAAAGACCAGAGAGTACCTAGAATAAGAGTATAGCATGAGGAGCTAAGCCCATGCTTGGTAATGGTCTTTTACTGCTTACTCATGATAATTAGGAAGATTGGGAGGTGTAACAAGGTATTTTAGTGGAGTTGTTATTAGGGAAAGGCTGAATTAAGGATGAGGAAGGAAGGGCACATGATTTTGTTTAGGATTTAAAAGAGAAAAGTGAGAGGAAGATGGAAGGCATAGGGTTTAAAAAGATGTTTTTGAAAATCAAGTGGCTATGCAATCTAGACATCTTCAGGATTATGGGAGTAAAAAGGATACATGGTTGTGCCACGTGGTCATGTGTCCTAGAAAGCTTTAAGAATTAACGGATTAATAAGGTATAATTGTGTCTTTAGGCCATGTGATCCCATTTTTTACTACCCAAATGCTTCTTTGTAATGCATGATGGTGTCTTTAGGCCTTATGATCTCTTAAGAGTCTGTTTGGCAAGGATTGATCATCCTAATGTCCCTACGACTTACCTTTAGGTCTATGTACTCATTTTAACCTCTTAACATAAAAAATAATATTTAAAACACATAAGAAAACATGCAAAACATAAAGACATAACATAATAGTATAATAATCAATATGAAACACATTCAAAGTGTGAAAGAATTATCCATCAAACTTATTTGAAAGAGTTACATATCGAGTTCATTAACTAAACTCCTACAAAACAAGAAAAGACAATAAAAAAAAAAGTAAAGGAAAGAGAAAATGGAACACTAAAAAGAAAAAAAAAAGGAGAAAATATAAGTATTTTCCCTAAGAGCATACTTGTTTAAAGTCTTTAGCTTGACCCTTATGCTTAGCTTTTATGTGGATGTATGTGGAAGATAAAAGTCACCCTATTTTGTGCAGTCTCTTGATAAAAAGTCACCCCATTTTTTGTAGTCTCTTTTTCATAATATGCCTTTAAGTGAGTCCATTAACTTTGAAGATTTCTCCCTGGAATTTGCAATCTCAATGGCACTATAAGAATAGACCTTGACTATGATAAATGGAATTTAAGGGCATTTTGTTTCTCTTGGAGATATTACTTGTTCTTTGGTACCTATCACAAGTTTTTATAAAAGCAAAGGAATTGATAATTAACGAAGGCTAAAATAGCATACTTTGTAATACCTTGGTCTTGCTTTTGGAATGACCAAAGTGTCCCTCACATTCTTGGGTATGACAATGGAGCAAAATATCATCCATTTCCTCCTTTAGTACACATCTTCTTATAATACCATCAACACATTCTTTAAACATATAAGGTTCTTCCCATAAATAAAATTTCACATCATGCAAAAACTTTTCTTTTTATGGAAATTAAACTCATGAGGAATAATATTGCTTACTAAATAGTTTCCAAAATTGGTGTCCTATGGAGTTTGGAGAGCTTTAGAAATGAAGAGTTACTCATCTAGGAAAGTCTCATCAATGGGAGAACTACCTTTCTATATTTGCTTCAGGCACAAGAGATGATTGGTAACCAAATTCAATGTACCCTTCTTATCTTTTATAACTAAGTCAAACTCTTAGAGCAATAGAATCCATCTTATGAGCCTTGGTTTTACAATGTTCTTGATAAGCAAATATCAAATAGTTGCACGGTCAGTATAAACAATGAACTTAAAACTAAGCAAATAAGATTAAAATTTATAAAAAGCAAAAACAACAGTTAAGAGTTCTTTATCTACAGTGGCATAGTTGAGTTGGGCATCTTTAAGGGCCCAACTTGCATAGTAAATAACATGGAGTTTCTTATGTTTCCTTTGCCCCAAAATAACTCAAAAAGCATAGTCACTTGCATTACATATTAATTCAAATGGTAAGGACCAATCTAACTTTGTCATGATCGGTGTGAAGGTGAGTTCCTTTTTCAACTTGTGAAAAGTGTTTAAATAATCATTAGTAAAAAATAAAAGAAACATCTTTAGCTAAAAGATTATAAAGAGGTTTAGAGATTTTTTAGAAATCTTTGATGAAACACTTATAGAACTCACATGGCCTATAACACTTCTTATGTCCTTCACAGATGTTGAAGGATGTTTCCATAACTTCAATCTTTGCTCAGTCTACTTCAATGCCCTCAGATGATATTTCATACCTAAGTACTATACCATCACGCACCATAATGGCACTTTTCCCAATTTAGCACAAGATTGCTTTCTTCACATCCTTTCAAAGCCCTATAAAGATTAGCTAAACAAGCATAAAAAAAATCACTAAAAGTAGAGAATCCATCTATGAATATTTCTAGCATTCTTTCTACCATTTTAGAAAATATGGTTGTCATGTATCTTTGAAAAGTGATTGGTGCATTACATAACCTAAAAGGCATATGCTTACAAGCAAAGGTACCATATAAGCGTGTGAATGTTGTCCTTTTTTTATCCTTCAATTCTATTTGGATTTGATAATAGCCTAAGTACCCATCTCGGAAGTAATAGTACATATGCCCTACAAGTCTTTCCAACATTTGGTCAATAACATGTAAGGGAAAATGATCCTTACGGATCATCAAATTTAATTTCCTATTGTTAATGCATACTTTCCAACCTGTTACAGTCCTAGTAGAGATGAGTTCATTGTTATCAGTGTTCACTGCCATCATTTCCCCTTTTTTACCAACTACTTGAACCAAACTAACCTATGGGTTATCTAAAATAGCATAGATTACCGTTGCATCTGTCAATTTTGCCATTTCCTTCCTAACTACCTCCTTCATATTAGACTCATTGTCTCTTAGTGCCTTAAAAGAAGGGGTTGAATAGGGCAAAAAAAAATTATTAATTGAAACTCAATACATAAATGAATGAAGAATTAACACATAAAATTTATAGAAGTTCAACACAACTTGCATATGTCCTCTCCTCTAGTATTATGATTAGATACTTCACTACTCAGATAGCTTAAGGTACTATCAACACCCTTTGCAAAAGTAAGTTTCTATGTAATACTAAGCCTTTATAGATAATAGATTTTTAGGCACTATCAACCCCTTACAAGTATTTTACAAGTACTACTTAGACCTTATCCTAAAGTAGTTTATAGGTACTACCTTAAAATCTTTCACAAGGGTTTCAAAGGGTTTCTTAACACTAAGTTTCCTAACATAATATTATAACACTTTTAGAAGAAGAAAAATCTCTCTCACTCAAGTAAGAAAATGGTGATCAAAGTATATTCATAAGGTATGCTTGATGTGTGTGAGAATGTAGATTTGGTTTTTGAGAAGCTAGTCCTTTAAATTTTGTTTTGAAGATAACTTTTTATAGTTCTTTCTCAAGCTTGATTAGTGAGTCTCCCTTGAATGCTAAATCACTTCTTGATCACAATGTAATGGCCTTGTTTATTTAGAATTGCTTTCATAATAGATTTGTCACTTAATATCAAGTTCACTGTCTTTTTCTATTAAGAGTAGTTCATTTTATATGCTAAAATAAGAAACTAGCCATTAGAAAAAGGAGTTGTCACTTTACATTACAAATATATACAAGCAACACCCAATGATAAAATTCCACGTATGTTGCTAGAGAAATCACCCTTTTTTATTAAATGCAAATAAGTGATTGACAATCAATATCTAACTTCAATGGTCATTAGTCCTATCCACACGCCCATTGAAACTAGCAGTTAAAGGTTGGTGGCTTAAGGTTTTTCCTTTCGCCCTTTTTTTATCTATTTATTTGACTTAATAGTTATTGGACATATGCTATGGTCATTGATTTTAAACTCAATGCCCATCAACACCTGTTGTCAATTTCTAGAGAATGTGATTTTCATGCTCTTTTTTTCATAATTTCCAAAAGTGACTCAATGTTTGTTGGAAATCTTGACACACTTAATGCTTCCATGCTTATTGAAAGAAAGTAATGCCCTTTTGTGAGGTTCAATTGAGTTTGCTATGACTTATACTCTTTAAAATAAAATTTTTTAACCTTAAGTGTTTTAACTTATGTGTGCTAACAATAACTCTTCTCTAATCATCATGTTTTAACAAAATGATGTATCTATACGTTTTAACACAAATAACTTAGGCAAAGGTTAGTCCAAACACTTATTTGTGATCATCAAAACAAGAACTTGGAACCTAGAGGGTTCAACATTCTCCCTTTTTTTAATGATGGCAAACAATTTATCAAAAGCAATAAGAATAATAGTGAAAGTGCAAGTCAAATCTTTAATACCTTTAGCTAACCCCTTAATCTATCAAGGTTTCTCATGATATCATTATGTTTTCCCTTTATGTTAAACTCTCTGCCTTAATATATTTCTCATTTTTTTCTCCTTTTAGGAAAATATATCATCTCCCATTTTGCATTATAAAAAAGGAAAGACAATAGAAGAAAACATACACATGAGTCTACAAAAGAAGAAGAAATAAGAAGCAGAAGAAACATGTAACTATTCATTTGAAATGAAAATTAAGACATGTTGCCCATCATTAGCTATAGTTAATGAAGAAAAAACTTTAAAAACATAAAGATGGATCATGTAAAGGGGGTTGGCTAGTTGGGTTTTATTGGTATTGTTGGCTCATTAGGGTTTACTAATTCGGTTGATTCCTTAGAGAGGGTATCCTCTTAGTGTTTTTTAGGTTGAACATTAGGTTGAACTTGATCAAGTGGACTTCCTAGTTACAGATTTAACCCTTCAACAATCCAATCAAGAGTCTAAGTTGCATCCTTCAACTGATATTTGATCTTGTTCATATTTTGATGGAGGATAATAGAGGAAACTTCAACTTTACTAACATTAGCTGTGAGTGTTTCAAGTTGTTCAATGACTTTTTTCTCAAAGATGGATAGTGATGAAGCAAACTCGCTAGTACCAATTCTACTTGTAGCTTCAACTCCTACTCTAATAGCTTCCTAAATGTTTTATTTGTCTTCTTCATCTTGAGGAGCAAGCCCGTCATTACTCACCAACTTTATTATACCACTATCTATTCTTCATAAATTGCCCATACTTAGCAGCTTATTTTCACCTATGGGCTTATTTACAGCCAACTTCTCCAATAATACATTAAAATATTTAATTCTTTAGTGGAAGGGATAGCCTTTACAAACTTGGCTAGCTTTGTGATATAATGGGGCATCATAACAACATTTCATTTGTCTACTTGGCTTTCCAATCTTTAAAGCAGTAACCATAGTATGTTTTCCCTCTATTTGTTCTTTATTCATTATAAATAAAAGAGATCCATCAAGGTCTATAGAAATTTATGTCCCATGCTGTGGAATGATAGGCAATCCTTAAAGCATAACTTTTTATCCTAGAGGCTTTGCTATTACTATTGTTATAGTTAGTAGTCCCATATATTGTGGACTTTCAAACGCATTGACATTAATCTTGAAGGATGAAGGAGGTTCAGTCAAGCCATTATTTGCTACATCAAAGCATCTTGCCAGATCATTTGGGTGAACCTTACACTTTTCCCATACAATCTAAATTTAACACTGCCTAATTTAGCATATACATTAGAATCATTGTAAGAACTTTTAGAGTTGTTAGAAATTTGACTATTAACTCTATATATGCAGGATCCTTAATATGGTAAAAAGTTCCTAACAAATTCATATCATGAGCTCTTTCACTTGCTCTACTAAGTGGTATCTTCGCAAGTCATTCCATTCTAAGAATTTTCCACCACATAATTGTCGTTTTAACAATTTCTGCACCATATCCTTTTCTTTGTCAATTTTGAGAGACAACTGATAGACCAAGGTAGCAGCTGCTTTTTTTTTAAATAATTTGGAAACAGGCGCTATATTAGCTTATTGTGTCACCTTGCCTTTTACTTTAGATTAAGAGGAGGCTTTTGTTTTCTTTATTTGTGGTTGATGGTTCTGAAGCTCTCCTTTTTCTTTGAGTCAAAAGAGAAGTTAGGTTATCCTCAAATTTTAAGCTAAATCTTGAAGAGAATGATTATGGGTTCTTCATTACGGCTTATTTGAATATATTAGTGGAATAAATTTTGGGTGCCACAATAAAAGTGATTGTGTAAAAGATTATATAATAGAGATTTGAAAGAGAAGAAGTAAAGTAAAGGCATATACCAAAAGAACTATAACTAAAATTTAAATTTCAATTCAATACATCTTATTTTTTTTAAAAAAAAAATATAACCAATGGAGGTGGTCATCGACCATGTTGATAAAGACAATGGTCATTGGACATGATTGTTAACTTAGTTTCCTAAAGGCTCATTCAACGATGGTGGCACATTGGCAACAACTATTGAAAATAATGGCAATGATCGTTGGTGGTTTGCAACGTTCATTTAGACTAATAGATTAAAATTAGAAACTTCATATGTAATTCAATGATTATGTGAAACATCAAAATGGGCATAGAACATGTTCCTCAATTAACAACTTAGTTAAAACTAATTTTTAATGTAACAATCATTTAAAAAAACTTTAACTTAGTTAATGGATATTATCAATCAAATTTAATGAAATGAGCATGAATTCAACTAAAATTTGGATAGGTTCATCATATTCATGCATAGTTAAAACTTTTAGTCATTAAATCTAAAAGCTTTAATAGTGATCAAATAATAACATATGCAATATTGTTCGTAAGTAAATTGTGAAAGAGACAAACCTAATCAAATCTATCATAATGTATTGTTGTTTATCATACCATGTTCCCTTTTTAGGAATTGCATTATTTCATCACAAATAGTTTATTGAAAATATTTGCTAATTAATGGTTGGTATCAATAAATTCCAACATAATATAGCTATTGCTCACATGATCCCTAATAAATTGTTTTCTTATATCTATATGTTAGCTTCCACAATGATGAATGAGATTTTTAGACAAGTTTATGGCATCAACATTGTCATACCTAATAGCAACTTGCTTTACAATAACTTTGTAATAAAAAAGTCATTGTTTCATTTATAAGATTTGGGCACAACATATGCCAACTACCAGATACTCAACTTTTGCAATTGATAAAGAAATTAAGGTTTGATTTTAACTATGCAACGACACTAATAATTAACCAAGTAATTGATAGGTACTTGAAGTACTCTTTCTAAGGTACACCTAATAAAATTTGCATAAAAAATGCATTTAATTCAAATGATGGACTCTTAAGATACCAATTTCCTAAGTTAGGAGCCCCACAAGATATTTTATAGCATGCAAGTGTGATTCCTTAGGATGAGATTGATATCTAGTACATAAGTAAATGTTAAACATAATATCAGGTCTAGAGTCTTTGAGAGAGAGTAGACTACCAATCATACCTATGTACATCTTTTAGTCCATATTTTTTACCATATTCCTCCATATATAGCTTTATGTTAACGCTTATTTATGTTTTACAAAGTTTGTTGTTGTCCATACCAAATCTTTGATTAGCTTCTTTGTATATTTGGCTTGGTTAATAAAGATCCCTTGCTTCTCTTGTTTAATTTGTAATTTATGGAAGAATTTAAGTTCTCCCATCATGCTCATCTCAAACTCACTATTCATTACTGGAGATAAATTTTTAGACAAGCAAACATGAGTGGCACCAAATTTGATATCACCTACATATATTTGCATTAATAATATATCCCTTTAAAAAAAAAAAAAAGTAGTATCTACCAATCCATTGGTAAAACCTTTATCTACAAGAAAGTTACTTAGTTTCTTATATCAAGCTCATAGAGCATGCTTCAAGCCATATAAAGCTTTGGTGAGCTTATATACATGATTAGGAAAGCAATGGCTTTCAAATCCAGGAGGTTGTTCACCGAAAACTTCCTTTTTAATGCAACCATTGAGGAATGCACTTTTGACATCCATTTGATACAACTTGAAGTTTATGTGAGATGTAAATGCAAGGATAATTCTAACAAAGTCAATCCCTTCTTCTTGGTTATATCCTTTGCCAACTCACTGAGCCTTATTCTAAACAACGAATCTAAGTTCATCAAGTTTGTTCTTACAAACCTATTTTGTTCTAATAGCAAAATGGTTATAAGGCATAGGAACCAAGGTCAAACTTTGTTTCTTTCAAATTGATTGAGTTATTCTTACATAGCAAGAACCCAAAGTTCATCTCTAATGGCCTCATTTCTGGTTTTAGGCTCAGTAAGTGATACAAAAGCAAGATTGGTACATGCATTTCTAAAAGATGATCTTGTTAATATAGGATTTGATGGATCACCAATGATAAGATCTCTTTGATGATATTTCTTATAAGTTTAGTCCCTTTCTAGTTAAGTTTGCTCTTCACTAGGAGATGGAGGAGATCAATCTTTTTTTTCTTTTATTTTTCATTTCTTATAACTTATCCATATTCTTTCCCTCTTCTCTAATGTTTAGCTCACTCAAGGGACTTATAAGATCATCAACATCTTCTTCTATTCTTAAAGAAGTGGGGTCAGATTCATCAAATATAACATGCATAGACTCCTCTACAATAAGAGTTCTCTTATTAAAGACTCTATACCATTTGCAAGCTGTAGAGTATCCAAGGAAAATTCCTTTATCAAATTTGGAGTCAAACATTCCAAGGTTGTCTTTAGGGTTTAAAATAAAACACTTATAATCAAAAACTTTAAAATATGCAATCATAGGCTTTTTATTATTTCATAACTCATAAGGAGTTTTCTTTAGCAAGGGTCTTACTAACACTCTATTTAAGACATAGTAGGAAGTATTTACCGCTTTTGCCTAAAAATACTTAGGAAGGTTGTACTCATTCAACATGGTTTCTTCCCATTTCTTGAAGAGTTTTATTTTTCCTTTCCATCACACCTTTTTGTTATACAGTTTTAAGAGTTAAAAATCTATGTGAGATACCGTACTTATCACATAAACCATGAAACTTAGCATTTTCAAACTTACCTCCATGGTCACTCCTAATAAGATAGATTTTCAAATCCTTTTGGAAAATGTTTTAAAAGCAACAAAACAAGATTCTTATGTGAGAGGAATAACACCGAAGTACATATAGAGTAATAATCTACAATGACAAATGCATAATGCATGCCTCCTAAACTGGCTACTCTAGTAGGGCAAAAAAAATCCATATGAAGCAACTACAATGGTCTAGTAGAAGTTACCTAGTTCTTAGCCTTAAAAGAGGATTTAATTCATTTACCTCTTTGACATGCTTCATAAACTTCTTATTTTGTAAACTTGATTTTTGATAGACCTTCAACCAAGTCTTTTCTTTTCAACTTTACGAGGAGTGCCATGCTGGCATGTCCTAGCCTTCTATGTCAAGTTTTTCCTTCATCAATTATTGAAACTAAACACTTTGTAATATGGTTAGCAAGAAAGTTTAAGCTAATGACCTAAATATTATAAACTATTCTACCAATGAACATAGTTTTGTTATCACTCATCTTTGATACATAACATGTTTATGGCTCAAACATGACTCTAAGGCCTTTGTCATATAGCTAACTTACACTTAGCAAGTTGTGCTTGAGTCCATCAATAAGTAATGCTTTATCAAGGACTAGAGAGTCATCACCCTTACCAACTTTACTAATGCCAATAATTGGCTTTAACATTATCTCCAAAAAATACATTCCTAGGACCTTTGATCTTTTCCAAATGTAAGCAGAACTTTCTTTCCCCTATCATGTGCTTTGAACATCCAATGTTGAGATACAACTCTTGCTTTCCAACATAGGATTTCAAGCACATCTATAAAATATGAAAAGTTATATCTTAGGTGCCCAAACTTTCTTGGGTCTTAAGGGTTAGCTCTTGCTAGTTGCTTATCATGCCTTATAGATTGGCAATGATAGGCAATGTGGCCATGTATACCATAATATAAATAATCACCATCAAAGTGTGCTACTATCCTACTTCTAGGTGGAACATGCATATAGTGTCTCTTAGACTTGTAACTCATTTGAACAATGTATCTAGAAGCATATCTTATAAGAAGAACTCTCTTGTGTTATGTGTGTGCATACCCATAATTATGCCAAGTTTTGTGCCTTTGTACACTTTGCCTCTTAGGCTTGTAAAAATGATACATGCAAGCATAATTTGCTTTAAGAGAAGCATTTATGAATTGTGTATGATTATGTTGAGACTTTCCTCTTTTACCATTATTCTTGGAATTTCCCTTTTTTATAAACTTTTGGTGTCCTAATGAAGTTATAAACACTATTCATTTTTGCCTTAATAATGATTATTTGAAAAGTGGAAGGAGTAGCTAAAGTAGTAGCATAGTAGCCTAATCCATATTTGATGGATGGACTCTTTCAAGCCTCAAAGATGGAGTCTAACTTTTAAATTCATTTAATGAACTTACTAAGATTTTTCTTTAGATTAAGGTTCTCAACTGTGAGAGGTTCTACCTCTTTAACAATAGTTTCATGACCCTTAACACATTTTTTCAAAGATTTGTTCTCTTTTTGAAGAGAGGAGGTACTGGACTTGAAAGTCCCAACACTCATAGTGAGTTTGGCAATTACAGAATACAACTTATCTCTATAGTATGAGTTGGAGGGATTTACCTCTTTGTCACCATTACTATCATTGTCACTACTGGATGTGTGTTCACTTAAGGATTTATTTGATTGTTCCTTAATTGCCATGAGACAAAGGTTGGCAAGTTCCTTTCTTGTCTCATCTTCATTAGGTTTGAAATCGCTAGTGTCATCCTAAATGTTTTGGTACACTTCTTTTCCTTTTTTAAAGGTGTATTTCCTAAAAGGGATCTTACCTTTCTTGATCTTAAAACAATCTAATTTTTTATATCCTTTCTCATTACATCTATAGTAAGTGAATTGACTTTTGGTGCCTCTCTTTTTGGATTTCTTGCCTTTATTCCCTTTTCATTTAAAAGGAATTTCTTTACTTAGTTGGTGATGAAGGCTAGATGTTTATCTTCACTACTATCTTCATCATTACTATAAGAGGAAGATGTTAGTATATAAAAGGTAGAAGGAGTTTCAAAATGGACCTTTTTGGCTTTAAATGCCAAGTCTTTCTTTCTCATCCCTATGTTTTCAGTAGGCTTCTCAAGAGTGATTTCATGGGCCAATAACTTTCCCATAAGCTCCTCAAGTGATGCGGCTTCCATTTTGTTGGCTTTCTCTGTAGCAGTCTTCTTAGCTTCCCACTTATCTTTGGGAAATGTTTTTAGAATTTTTACTACCATGTCCTTATTTGTATATGACTTTCCTAAGGTCTTGAGAGTACCCACAATGTCTATAAACTTGTTGTACATCTCAATGATAGTCTCACCAAGAAGATATACAAATGTTTCATATTTATATGTATGCATTTGCATCTTTTTCTTCTTTGCTTAAGTGGTTCCTTCATGTTGAGTCTACAATGTGTCCCATATTTCTTTAGCTAATGTACACATTTGTAGTTTGGCATATTAGGACTTATAAATTGCATAGAGAAGAATATGCATTGCTCTTCTATTTTTTAAGTTTGCCTTTTTTTCTTGTGCAGGCCACTCACTCTTAGGTTTTGGTACGAGAACTTCTTTAACTAGTTTTGTTAGAACTTTTTTTCCTTCCTCAACAATGTCCTATAAGACAATTGTTTCTTTTTTCAAGAAGATCTCTATACAATTCTTTCAATATCCATGATCATCACCCTTGAAGAATAGAGGCTTGTGAATAGATTGTGATTCTTACCATGATCTTTGCTCTATGCACTTAAGTTATGATCAATAGACATGCTCTGATACCAATTCTTATCCTTTGGTGCCCGATAAGGGGGGTTAAATAGGGCAAAGGTAAATTTAGAAATTGAAGCTCAATATAAAAATGAATGAAGAATCAACATATAAGATTTATAGAGGTTCGACACAACTTACCTACATCCTCTCCTCTAGTATTCCCACTAAAGTTTTCATCATTCATATAGCTTAAGGTGTTATCAACACCCTTTACAAAAGCAAGTTTCTAAGTACTACTAAGCATTTACAGATGATAGATTTCTGGGCACATCAACCTCTTACAAGTACTACATAGACTTTATCTAAAAGTAATTTACAAGTATTACACTAAACCTTTCATAAGAGACACTTTCAAAGTTTCTCAACACTGAGTGTCATAACAAAAGATTATAACACTTTTAGAAGAAGGAAAAAACTCTATCACACAAGCAAGAAAGGGTAATAAAAATATATTCCCAAGATATGTTTGATGTGAGTGAGAATGTATAGTGGGCTCTTAAGAAGCTTGTCCTTTAAATTTTGTTTTAAAGATAACTCTTTGTAGTTTTTTCTAAAGCATGATCAGTGAGTCTCCCTTCAATGCTAGATCACTTCTTGATCATAATGTAATAGCCTTTTTTATTTAGAATTACTTTCACAATAAATTCCTAACTCAATAACATAATTCACTACCTTTTTCTATTGAAACTGATTCCATTTATATGCTAAACTAAGAAACTAGTTGTTAGAAAAAAAGTTATCACTTCATATTACAACTGTATGTAATCAACACCCATTGAGAAAATTCTATGCTTGTTATTAGAGAAATCACTCTTGTTCATTTCACATAGATAGGTGGTTGACAATCAACATTTCACTTCAATAGTCTTTGGTCCTATTGACAAACCCATTGAAACTAGTTGTTGAAGGTTGGTGGCTTAAGGCTATTCCTTTTCCCTTTTTTTATTTGTTTATTTGACTTTATATTCAATGGTTATTGGACATTTGTGACAGTCATTGATTTTAAACTCAAAGCCCATCAACACTTGTTATAGATTTCTAGAAAGTATGAGTTTTATGCTTTATTTTTTAGAATTTCCAAAAGTGATTCAATGCTTGTTGGAAATCTTGACACACTGGATGGGCACATCTCAAAGCCTATTAAAAGAAAGTAATGCCTATTGTGAGGTTCAACTGAGTTTGCTATGACTTCCACTCTTTAACACATGAAGCTTTTTAACCTTAAATCCTTCAACTCAAACGTGCTAATAGTACACTCTTCTCCAATCATCATGGTTTAACAAATTGATGTATCTATAAGTTTTAACCCAAATAAGTTAGGTAAAGGTTAGTCCTAAGACTTATTTATGATGATCAAAATAAGAATTTAGAACCAAAAAGGTTTAACAATCTCCCCAATTTTTATGATGACAAACAATTTGTCAAAAGCAATAAGAATAATAGTGCAAATTTAAGTCATGTTTTAGAATTTTGAAAATATAGTCTTGACACCATTAGCTTCCCCCTTAGTCTATCGAGGTTTCTTATTATATCATTATGTTTTCCTTTTATATTGAACACTTCCCCTGAATATATTTATAATTTTTTTCTCATTTTAGCAAAATATATCATCTCCCACTTTGGTATTATCAAAAAGGAAAAATAATAAATGGAAACATACATATGAGTTTGCAAAAAGAAGAAGAAATTAATAAGAAGAAGAAACATGTGATTATTCATTTCAAATGAAAAATAAAGAAATATTATCCATCATCAGTTATAGTTAATAAAGAAAAAAAAAATTTAAAAACATGCAAATGGATCATGAGAAGGGATTGGATCTTTGGGTTATGTTGTTGTTGTTGTGTCCTTGGGGTTTACTAATTGGGTTGAATCCTTTGAGAGGATATCCTCTTTGTGTTTTATAGGTTGCACAATAGATTGATCTTGATCAAGTGGACTTCCTGGTTGTAGATGTAACCCTTCAACAATCTAATCAAGAGTTTAACTTACATTCTTCAACTAATATTTGATCTTGTTCACATTTTGATGGAGGTTAGTGGAGGAAGCTTTAACTCTATTAACTACAATTATGAATTGTTCAGGTTATTCAAGGACTTTCTTCTTAGAGATGGACAAGGATGGAGCAAAATCACTAGTCCCATTTCCACTTGCAGCTTCAAGTTCTACCCTAATAACTTCCTCAAGGATTTCTATTTCTTCATCATCTTGAGGAGCAAACGCTTCATCATTCATCAACTTTATTATACCACTATCTATTCTTTGCATATGCCCATACTTAGCAGCATCTTTTCACCTATAAGCTCATTTCATGTAGCTTCTCCAATGTTACATTAAGATCTTAAAGCTCTTCTTTAGTAGAAGGGATAGCCTTTACAAACTTAGCTAGCTTTGTGATGTAGTGGGCCATCACAAAAGCATTTGACTCATCCACTTAGCTATCCAATCATTAAAGCAGCAGCCACAGTGTGTTCACTTTCTGTTTGTTCCTCATAAACCATAAATAAAAGAGATCCATCAAGGTGAATTTTCTATTTGGTTACCCTTGCTATTTATGTTCCATGTTATAAAATTATGGGAAATCCTTAAAGCATAACTTTTGATCTTATAGGCTTTGTTGTTGTTGTTGTAGTAATCCCATCTATTATGGAGTTTCAAAACTCATTAATGTTAATCTTGAAGGGTGGTCGAGGTTCAGTCAAGCCATTGTTTATTGCATCAAAGCATCTTGCTACGTCATTTAGGCAAACCTTATACTTTTTCCCAAATAATCAAAATTAAATAGTGCCTATTTTAGCATGCACATCACAATCATTGCTAAGAACTTCTAAAGCTATTAGGAATTTGACTGTTAATTCCATATATGTAGGCTCCTTAATGTGGCAAAAAAGTTCCCAATCAATTCCTATCATGACCTATTCCATTTGCTTTATTAAGTGGTATCTCCACAAGTCATTCCGCTCTAAGAATTTTCCACTAAATAGTTGTCATCTTACCAATTTATGCCCCATATCCTTTTCTCTGTCAATTTTGAGAGACAACTAATGGACCAAGGCAACAACTGTTTTTTTTTGAAAATAATTTGGAAACAAGCTTTTATTTCAGCATATTGTGCCACCTAGCCTTTTCTTTTAGATTAAGAGGAGGCTTTTATTTTTTTTCATTTGTGGTTGAGTGGTTGATGGTTTTGGAGCTCTCATTTTTCTTTGAGTCAAAGAGAAGCTAGGTTTTCCTCAATTTTTGAGCTAGATCTTGAGGAGGATGGTTATGGGTTCTTCCTTACAGCTTCTTTGAATCTTTTGATGGAAATGATTTTAGATGTCATGATAAAAGTGATTATGCAAAAAATTATGCAACAGGGATTTGGATGACAAGAAGTAAGAGCAGATACCAAAAAAAAACTATAATTAAAATTTAAATACTAGTTCAATGTGTCTTATTTTTTAAAAAAAAAAAAAATTTGACCATCAGAGGTGGTTAATTATCGTGTCGATAATGACAACAATCATTAGATATGGTCGTTAACTTGGTTTTCCAAAACTTGGTATTCCATTCCCATTACTGGAGAAATCATTTTTGTTGATTTCACATAGATAGGTGGTTGATAGTCAATATTTAACTTCAATTGTCATTGGTCCTATTGACACACCTGTTGGAACTAGCTATTCAAGGTTGATGCCCCAAGGCTATTCTTTTCCCCCTGTTATTTATTTATTTATTTAACTTTATCTTTAATGGCTATTGGACATATGCTATGGTCATTGATTTTAAATTCAATACTCGTTGGTATATGATCAATGTCTATTATTGATTTCCATAAAGTGTGAGTTTCATGCTCTGGTTTTTGAAATTTCAAAAAGTGATTCAACACTTATTAAAATCTTGGCTTGCTCGATGGACACATCTTCATGCCTGTTGAATGGAAGTAATGCCAGTTGGGAGGTTTAGCTAAGTTTGCTATGACTTCCACTCTTTAACACTTAGAGTTTTCAACCTTAAATCTTTCAACTTAAGTGTGCTAACAGTAAACTCTTCTCCAATCATCAAAGTTTAATAAATTGATGTAACTATAAGATTTAACACAAATAACTCGGGCAAAGGTTAGTCCTAAGACTTGTTTATGATCTTCAAAATAAGAACTTAGAACTTAGAAGGTTCAACAAGGGTTTAAACCTCCATCGGTGTTGTAACGACCATTTTCCTTTCAAAACTCATAGCATTCATGTCCAAAATACATATGGATAAAGGTTTTATACATCATACATACATAATCAAACATGTATTTAATGTACATATATATTAACTAATGTCAAGACTAGTGACCATAAATAGTTCCTATTTAAATGTATATACATGACAAAAAAAAAAGAGAGTTGGAATTCAGCCGGCAACCTGTGGTCTATGTGTCTCAATGCAAAACTCTAAGCACCAAAGTGTCCAATCCCTATTCTTCAGTATTTGAAAAATATAATTGTGATTTGGTGAGTCGTGACTCAATGAATAAAAATAATAATAAGATTCTTATGTCATAACCAATAATCAAATATCATCAGGATACATTATAAGTATAACATTTGACTCTGTAAGTGCAAGTACAATAGATTAATTTTTATTGTGACTATGCAAGGCAAACACTGCTCCCGGGAATTCATGTGATTCAAGTGACATTTGATTTTGTTGGCCAACATATAACAAGTGAATCATTTGATCAATAACATGTACTAATGGGACCTATCGATCCATCTTCCACGTGATTAATAACATGTGCCAATGGGACATATTAGTCCATCTTCCATGTGGTTTGCAAGTGTTTGACAAGCCTGTCACAACATCCTTTTAGTTCCATGTGCAAGTCTTCATAACAATGGTATAGCAAGTAATCATTCAGAGCATATAATTTTCACTTGACTTGTATTCACATGTAAAATGTAACAATTCAATTACATATACATGTATTCAAACAAAATCACATCATAAAATTATCATACATATACACATTAGAATCTAATTATCATTTTTACTCACCTTTTGATGTAACCAACATTTATGGTAGGTTTGGTTCTCTCTCTAGGGCTTCCTCAAAGTTTTGAGATCCTAAAATTTGATACATACATGGTTATAAGTGTAACATCCCTATCCACATTCATTGGCATTATCACATGAACATATTCATTGCATAAATGATATGAAATCCCACATGAACATATGTATTGGATAAATGATCATTTAGTCTTACGATTTGTAGAAGCATGACAATGACACTTGCACCGTTATATTTGGGACACTTGAACATATATGTAGTGTTTGTATAGCTGCAT